>OZ020526.1:11797414-12044832 GCA_963971425.1 Bryoerythrophyllum caledonicum | reverse complement strand
AGCCCGCGGACTGCCATGGACTGCCGCGGACAGCGCGCGGACTGCCGGCGGACTACAAGCGACAGTGGTTCGGACTAGCAGCGGACTGAGCGCGGAAGGGCCGCGGACTGCCCGCGGACAGCCTTCGATGACGGAGTGAGGCGCGGATTGGCGCGGACACTCCTTCGACCCAAGCTGAAAATTACTGCGACATGAATTTACCGCAGTTGATGACATGTCTGCACATGTGGCATGCAGATTCCTTTCTGAATCCAACGTGTCTCTCCAGAGGTAAATGTGAAAATTGTGTTTTCTGCCATCAAAATGGCCCCGTCACAGTAAAGTCACAATCCGTCACAATGTCATGCCGTCATTGTGTCGTGACATCGTGACATTGTGACGGAAATTGTCCCCGTCACGACACAATAGACAACCCTGCGCGCAACTAATTTATTAAAAGTCTAATTTAAAGAACTTTATGTAATTTTGTAAAACTAAAACTAGTGTAATTACAGAGGTGTCTTAGAGGATTGATCACGCTTTAATCAATTAAATGTCATAGTAGTAAACTAGTTTGAGTAATTTTTGTAAGTTCATAATAGGTATTTATAATTAAGAGTAAATGATGTTAAGAGTGACGAAAATATAAATCGATGGTAATAAAAAATAGGAACTCGTGATGGAGTGATGAGATGTTTTGGAAAAGGCATGCGGGAGTTTGCTTGAGATAAGTAGACTTCTTTATTCAATTTCATGCAAATAGATAGACTTTGGTTTATATGTACATAGCTTAAGATTAATTAATGAATGGCATATGTATTATGGCTACTGTCTATTGGACCAAAGCACTATCTATTTGAATAGGCTATAAACGCCTAAGGCTTATGCACCTTGGTTATGGTCAATTTGAATCACCTTTTTAACCCTATGATTATGAAATGCAATAAAAGTGAGTTTTAAATAACCTTGTAGAGCAGTCCTGGGCTTTGTTTGAGAAAATACTTTGTGTTATTAATTCAAGAATTATCTTCTTTGTAATCCACACGTGATCATTAGTTACTAAAAAATGCTAAACGAAAAGACCTTTCCTGGAACGAATTTTATTATGTAGCTTGGGTTAGATAAACGATCCTAAATTTTTACACTACAAAGTGTTGTCATGCTAAACAAGCCAGGACGGGTATAACGTGCACCGAGAAGATTGTACGTTTGGGGAAAAGCAATTATGCCCCTACATACACCGGGCTCCTCCATGTTTGAAGACTCTTGAAGGACAAAGTTACCGAGTTCTTCCATTGCTCGGATGACATTGAAAGGTGCATGAAGGGAACTAAGCGGATGTGGGTGAATCATCCTCCGCTTGTTCCAGATGTATGGCATGTGATGAAGGGCATCAAACTTACCAAGGCTAAGATTCTCAGGCTAGCAGAGGCAGGATTCCAACTTGAAGAGTGGCGAGAAGTATCACCAAGGCGGTTCTTTAGAGATGCACTCGATCCTATTGCGCAAGGTGCATCCGTGCCTACACCTGCAAATGCCGACTCTTATCCAACATTGCGTGAAGGCCGCCGTACCCATCGTCTGGCAAAGGTTTATGTGAAGCAAAAAAATAAATGAGCATCAGCGGACAACCTCAACGTCCACATCAGCTCCATCTCAATACTTCCCTACTCCGTCCTTGGATGCATCATTGTATTATAGTCAAAGAAGGGACAGAAGACGAGTGAATATCGCCTTACTATAGGCCCTCTCCCAAATTGCACTTGCGGCGACTTCAAGGACATGGTGGTTCAATCCAAGAGGAGGGGTGTTTGATACCATTGCAAGCATCTCTACTATATTTTTTGAATGGTATGCAAGCTTGATTGCGAGGACGATGCTTTTGTCCATGCTGCTACCTTCAACTTCAACGAGATCAAGAAAGTGTTGGGTAGTGGTGTCTTGAAGCTTATATGATGTGTAGCTTCGAAAGTAGGGACATTGTTATATGAATCAATACTATTTATAGGCCAACTCATATAGATTGTTGCTAAATGTTGTTAGTATTTGGATATTGTACCTCTTTTTCGTTATAAAAGAGTAAGATGTTTTTATTCTTACATTGAAATTAATGTCATTGTCATATCCGCATCTACTTCACTCGTTTCTCCATCAATTTTACAATACTTCACCAACTTAATTATCTATCATTGTTATATATACAATATACACACAATAAGAGTATCATATGTATAAAAATCCACTCTAGGTTCTAAACTCATAGTGCCTACAATCTCTCTAATACACCTTCAACTTTGCGAAATAGGAAGCCCAACACTACCTGAATTTGATTGCAATTTGGTCTGAAATATTGTAGTCTATTCTAATTGCACGGTACTACGCACTTAAAATTTACTAAAAATATTTTTTCATAGTTTTTTCACACAAAGATTTTTTATTTTTTTTAATAACATATATTTGGTAAATCAACGCTTACTGCTCATGAAATCTCCGCTCATGGCTCACGGCTCATGGCTCACACCCTAGCGTCGTTGTATGTACATCTATCCCTGCCATTATTGACCACATGGTGAAAAACAGTGCACAATCTCCCGAGTTCACACAGCTTATGGACTTTGCTTAAATGGTATGCTCTCTTCATTAATATTTTTTTTCTCACTTCTACATGATGTATTCTCATTATTTTGATTTTATATGGTTTGATGATTATTTGATGTAACAAAATTTCTCAGGTGCATCGTGGTCATGAACGTCTTCTTGGCGGTTTGGAAAAACAAGAGGCATGTTTGGACCTCATCATGGCAGATGTGCTCGATGGCCTGCCAATCCCGGAGCTCTCAGAGTCAGATAAGGACATTCCAAGCTAGAATGAATTTTGCAAAGGTTGGATGGAGCTAATTTTTGAGCTTGTTGTGAACTTTCTCCAAGACAATGGCGATGCAATGTTTTTCTACCCTGACAACTCCAAGGTTTGTGATGCAACGGATTCATTCGCGGAGGCTTACGGTTTCAAGTTCTTGCATGATTAGTGGGGCATTAATGAGATGCACTTGACATCATTCAAGAACCCAAAGAAAATTGTAAGTCACTTAACCTTCTATTCTTCTAAGTTGCTCATTGATATCATTCCATTCATGATTATTTCAATAGCTAACAAATAACTTCGACTTGTCCATTTAGACAAACCAATTTTGGATCGTCCTTTACATCAAGGAATCCTCTGGCAGAAATATGGTGCAGTCAAATTTCCCTATTGGAGCAAACCAAGAAGCTAGCAATCTTGGCATGGACATTGTTGGCAAGGGTATTCTTTACAACTACACTACCACCAATTTATGCTTGAAGAATGGTGCAATTTTGTGGCAGGGTGCTCACTTGGTCCAGTTTCTTATTGAGAGCTTCTCCAAACCAGGAGATGTTGTACTGGACTGCAATGCCTGTACTAGTTTGAATATTTACTTTTTAATCTATATCTCCATTATAGATTATGAATTCTATTTTTGCGAAGGGAAATAAACGATGAACAACGGCAATTACTAAGGGAAATCGTCAATTTATTTTTGCCAGATTTAGTATTCATTTGTTTGATGTTGCACTCAATTCAAGCCATCTCTTCTATAGTTGTCCACTTCTTTCCGCCTTACAAGGAACTTCTACTTTCAAATATTCAATTATAATCATAGTATATAATAGTTAGTCATATAGGAGACCTTATGAAGTCATTCCTAACATACGCAATTTGACATTTCTAGTGCAAGTTTCCATGCATGTCGTCGAAGTAGACGCCACCTTGTGGCATAGGAGTTTGATACGCTCATATTTAGAGATGTTTTAGCGCCTCTAACTTTAGAGTTGCCAAAATTAGTTTCTAAACACAAAAAACGTAAGGCACCGTCAAAAATTGAGGAGAGTTTGGAGAAGAGGACTGCAAAAAAGGTTCCCAATAATCGATTGAGTATGTAAGTCTAATCCCTTGTCACTGTCAATATTTGTTTTATTTTCAACTATGTTGTTTGTTTGTAATATGCCACTTACTTTTGGATTCTTCCTAAAACTTCCATTTATCTTTTGTTGCAATTATCTAGATGAATGTGTTAGCCCTCCACTCACATATCACTTGTCGTGTTATATTGAGTCTCTTTCAATAGAGATGGCGAGTGTTTCTACTCCAACTCGTCTATCACCTTCTCCAGAGGTCGATATTCGAGTGCAAAGACTTTTGGATATAGAGGCCGTGGAGGTAGATGAGGAAGAAATAGACTTGGAGGAGGAAGAGGCAAGTGTGGAAAGAGAACAAGACTTGGAGCCTTTGTATGGTACGAGTGGTAGTTCAAGAACTCTTTGCGCTTCTAGTTCAGGCTATAGTTCTTGTAGCAGCAATACATCTCTAGAATGTGTAAGAGATTCTAGTGGCATTTTGAGGCCAGCGTGTTGAAGACTTTAAAATTCCATTTGCTAATGTGTAGTGAGACTAAAAGGACCACCATAGATTTTGTGACTTAAAGGGGCGTATCTTGATTTACGAACTTCGGTCTGCTTGCTCACAATTTCTATAATCCTAAACCAACCTTATTGTCATATTAGTTTTTCAAACCTCTCTGACCCTAAACTTGCGCCAAAATTTCGATCCACAACGTTAAGATTGGAGGAAATCGATTTGTACTCTGTTCTTGTAGTTTCACTCTAAAAGAACACAAAGTATAATTGTGTTAATATAAGTATGTGTCAAAATATAAACATTTTAATATTTTAATATGTAAACTTATCATTTTTAATCTTTAAATTTAACATTTAAAACCACATCAAAAACAAATTGAATTTTCAAATTTTGAAAAAATTTAAACAATTTTTTTCTCAAAAAACTAAAGAAATTCACACGGGATTTTCAAGATGAAAAGCTCCCAAAAGGGTCCCCATGTGCCTCCTTACCAAGGTCTCTCTTTAGAGGTTCTGAGTTTTGTGCATGTACAACACGAAATAATTTAAATATATAAAAATAGACTACCTATGGCTATGTTTGAGTAGTAACTTATGCAGCGATGAGACGCATATAATGTGCTACTATTCCCTCAGCTACCAGTCCCACTTCATACACCTACCCTACACCAGGGGGCTTTGTTTTTGAGAAGCAACTTTGTGGTATTCATCTTCTGATTTAATAAGAATATATCAGCAAAAATATTTAACTAAAGTACATCGTTGCATGATGATTATACTACATCAACATTTATCCATCTGCCTAAATTCATTCATATCTATTCATCTGTGTAGAAAAATCATCCATCTACATTCATCCATTATTGGTTTTTACCTCGACAATATCATTATTTTGATCATTTTTAGCGACACGGAAATAGGTCAATCCACCAAAATGAATTTCAAAAACTGTGGACATAAGGATAAGGTCCCTAACTTCAAAATATATCCTAAATCCTTGCCGCTTTGGTTTCTCTTACATACACAATGAAGGTAATTTTGATCAAACTCCAAGTTCTTCTTAATGTAGCCCTAGTACTTAAGGAATATTTTATGTAATGTATATAATGCCTTTTCTATTGGTTATATTAGTGGTTTTTAGTTGTGTAATTGGTTGCTTTAACCTCAAAAAGGACCAAGACTGTGCTTCACCACCCCAAAACAACTTCTCTAAGATGAGAGATCACTAGACAAATTGAAACAGATTTATACTATTTTCAACCATATTATCTACAAGTTGACACTCAAAACATATTGTAAAATTTGATCACAAAGATTGTAAGAGACATGCATTTGAAGAGCATAGTATGGTATTTTTCTTCCCTCACTGACAATGTCATTGTACTTTGACTCAAGATAATGGCATATTTTCTTACTATACATTGCATATTTTTATGGGTCTATATTCTACCTTGTGTTAGGTCATTGCACACCAAAAATTACAAGTAATGGAGGTGTTTTAGGATAAGAAAAATGGAATTGCAATGACTAGGGGTATAGAAAGTAGCCATCTACCAAGGAAAGAAACTTTATTTTTCAAATAGAGATATAATTGTTGGATCTGACATCAAAACCGCAAGTAAGATAATTATGCCTTCTTGTATTAATAGAAAAAAAATTTGATGAAAAATAAAACCCTTAATTTCTATGCATTTTAAAGTATTAACAATGAGATTTGCCAAAAACTTTCCTTCACTACTACTTGCCTCAAAGAAGTGCACTATTCATTGTTGCAATGTTACTATTCGGCTATGTAGTACCCCTCCAATCCGTCCCAAACTTGAGCTTTTGATGTTTGAAGCACCATAACCTTTTTCTGCAAAGGGAACCCATATTCATATTCACACTAAAATTTTCAAAAGTATTTTTTTAGAAACATGTCCAAATTTGGTTTGTACCCCTTTAGGAGTTAAGAAAAGTCTAGAAGACACATATGTAACAGAAAACAAGTATTGATTGTGCCCAATCAACAGTTAGTTACAAATCAACCAATTAATTTTCACATTGACTAGAACAAACAAAACACTAAAAAATATGAACAAAAGTTAGTTACATTAGTTTGAGCTAGCTTTGAAAATAAAGAAAGAGAAGTCATGTTGTACTACTAATCTACTTTTTCCTCTTTAAACCCATTGTAAATATCCGGAGTTATTTAGAATTCATTTTTCTCATTTAGAATGAAAAACAAATTAAAACTTTTGGTACCTTTGCCCTCCTTTCAAACAACATCAATGCGACCAAGTTCTCTAAATTTCCAAATTTACTACATCATCAATGTCCTAAAATTACTCTCAAGTATATCAGTGTTGTAAAAAAATACATATATATATATATATATATATATATATATATATATATATATATATACAGTGACTTTCTTGATTTTTAGTTATAGTTTGTCCAAAAAAAACAACTTATTTTAAATTATGATTTTAAAATATGGATATACATAGATCAAAAAGAAAAAGAAGATGCAATAAGTTGCATCTTTGAATAAAAGAGGCTTTAATCCATTTTTGCATGCAAAGTTAAACTCTAATGGACCAAGTGTACTTGCAAGGTACAAAATAATCATTTCAACATGCAATTACCTTTCAATTTGTATGGTTAAAATTCACAATTTTTTTATCACATCATCCCAAATTTATTTAGAAGAAGATCCTACAATTACATTCTCAAATCATTTCATCTTGGTAGTTTTTAATTAATGGAGTGGGGATTTCCTAAAAATGCTTTGGTCCTTTAAACTATACAAGCCCAAATATCAATTAAAAAAATATAAAAAAGAAAAAGAAAAGGCACTCATGTTGGATGTGGAATAAAGTCATGCCAAGCAAGCATGTCCAACTTCGGTCTCATTATTAGAAGGCCATAACCCAGTTAGACAATAAGTTCTAGGAAAATTCAATGATAGAGTTGATGATGTGGGATCAGTGATGCATTTGTTGATCACTCCTACGGATCAGGCCACTTTTTTCCGATTCCAGAATTTTCCACATGAAGTATACTTATTCTTTATTTTTCATACATGTAAAGAATATCACTATCTTTGAAGATTTCAACCAAACAAATTGTCTTTAATGTAAGAAAACATTCTTGCCAAGTCAAACATTTTCACACATTGTCTTTGAAGGGGGAAAAAACTTTTCCTTGCACTTCAAATGTTATAATGTTCATATCCGTGCGGTGGATTGCAACCAAACAAATATATCGTGTTCATATAGAACTCTATTTTAACATACTATGGTTAGAAGTCCAAACTTTCACTTACAAATGTGATTTCCATGCTTCCTTTATATAGATTTCAATTTTGGAGTAGTTTTTTAGCAGAATTAGGCGTGGGCCGTTAAAAGTAAATTCCAGTTAAATATTTTTAGTGTAGTGTGCATGAGATTCTATATTTTATCTTTTATAAAAAATTAAATGCTATAAATACATTTGAAACAATTTGAAGCATATTTTATACATTGGAATATTTTAAAACAAAGAAAGGCTTCACTTTCATTTTAAAATAATTCTAATGCTTCAAAATTTTCACAATAAAACTTGCACATATTAGAGTTTTCCTGTAAGTACTCAGAGTTTAAACCGTGACTGTCACCCCAAAACGCTAATAGGGGTTGTACACCTGAAAGTCCACTTGTTTTGAGAAACATGGTGGTTTGGTTAACTTTGGGGTTTATTCCATGAATTATGGTCCTTTGTCAGCCAACCAACATTCTACAGGGTTAATCATTTAGGCACAGTCACCGTCCAAACAAAGATGCAAGGTGGCATTGGTGACTCCAAATTACTAATTTGGTTACATTAGCTTGTTCCATGCGCATGGCCCATAAAATATGGAGGGTGAGAAATTTCACCCTGCAAATATTGCCGTATTGAAATCTCACCCTGCTTTGATGAATAGAGAAAGACACAAGGTCCTTAAAGGATGCTGCACTGGGTCTTTTTGGCTGACACAAGGTAGCCACCCTTTAAAACTCAGACTTTCAGGAAAAGTCTATGAAAACAAACATATCATTTCTTTTGCTTTGAAAATGGTCAAAAGGCAAAAAACTAAACCAGTAGGAAAGATTCCCAATATACAATTGAGAATAGAAAAACCACCTAATTAAAACCTTCCTTTCTTCTCACAACTTGTTTTTGCTTGGGCCATACTAGGCATGAATGTTATGTTCCTTTTAAATTTAGGTGAAGTATCAATGGCCAAGCCATTTGTAGTATTACAGTAAACCAATGTTGAATTTAGAACAAACCAACATATGATGAATTTTATTGTAAAAACATGTGAATTAATTTTATATGATTTTTATTGACTAAGAGATAGATCTAAAAATTAAAGAATATGGTTTATTATGACCTTACAATAAAAGATGGAAACAAAAAAAAAATTGTTCCACTCCTTGCATTAGATTATAATGATTTCTAAGTGTCTTACATGAAAATGAGTCAATTTGTTTTAGTAATTACTAACTTAATCCCAAAAAACCCAAAGTCCTAAAGTGGGATTTTGCCAATTTTGGGCAAGTTTCCACAATTACAATTTTCATTTTTTTTCTTTTTAAATTTTGTATATGAACATGTAAGAGGGTAGGAGCTACATGGAGATGTCAATTTTATTTTCATTGGACTTGTAGAGAAAAAGTTATGCCACCTTCAATATCTTTTTTAAGGGCATATTGTTCCAATCATTTTTGCACATAAATTTATTTGAGAATCTAAAGAATAAGTAACCTTCTACAATGTAAAACACTCACTGCAAGACAAGTCAAAGTTTTTTTACCTTATCAAAGTAAGGTGCAAATTTTTTCATTTCCACCCAAAAAAACCAAGGATTTGAGATGGATAAAGCTGGTAGGAATACAATTCTAGACATGACAAAAAAAAATAAACAGAAGAATAGACTTCCAGAAATCTCATACTCTCTTTTTCTGCACCAATGAGATGCCCGGTCACTACAGTCAATCCGGGTTCGCGGTGTCAGGGCCCGGTTTTAGCCCGAACACCGTGAAGAGTGGCCCTTCTCCCCAAGCGCCTTTTCGCATCCTTCCCACGATAACTGCCACTCTCGCCCAAATCTTTTTCGCGCTGCTCGTCTCTCTTATCGGCACTTCTCGCCGAAAGCCCCTTCGCTCCCGCCTTCTCCGGATCACCGAAGTCACCTTCTCGCCCCCGCCTTTTTCGGATCACCGAAGTCACCTTCTTGCCCGCCTTTATCGGATCACCGAAGTCCCCTTATCGCCCCAACATGAGTACTCCAGGGAAGGGTTTCGTCCTTCTCGGCGGCTGCAAACTACCATCCACATCGTTTCGTACGGCGCCGTCTTTGGCACGATCATTGTGCCGTGTAGAATCCTTTCGGAAGGGGAGTGATTGTCTACGCCTGAATTGAGTTCCTCGATCACAATCTTCCCATACAGGACAGGTCGAATGGAGATTCTAGCGAGACGGCGCCACCAACCGTTGCCGATAACGGGGCAGCACGGAGGAATTGGAGGCGTCAAGGGAGAAAGAAAGAAGCTGGCGTGCATGAGAAGGGGCTGGAGGACCTTGATGCCGCGTTTAGGGTTTGGCCCGCATGCAGACTGCTTGAAAACACACAGTCACAAGGTTCTTCGGCTGCACGATTCGAAGAGTAACGCAATCCAAGCTTATCGCTGATATTCCCTCAGATTGTAGGTCCAGGCTAGTCGGTTTAGGCGGCGTAGGAAATAATCATCATCGCCATCACCATCACCATCAACGTGAAACCCTAAACCAGGCATGGCAAAGTTTTGTGTGGCGGCACCATTTCCAGCACTTTCGAACTGTGTTTTTTGCCCTCTCGCGACATATCCAGGATCTTCAAGCTCTGCGTCAACGATCGCTGCTTCAAAACTCCAGGATTTTCAAGGCTCTATGTCAACGATCGCCGACTGAACTTTTCGGTAAGTTCCCTACCTTTCTTGCTTTTTATTTCATTCCATTTCGGTAAGTTCTCTATCATTCTTACTTTCCATTTCTTTTCGGTGATGCATACGGGCGGTCCTTCTTCCATTCCGTTTCAAATGTGGGGCATTGGAAAGTAAGCTCTGTGAAGATGTAGGAAATTTTGCAAAGCGTCCAGGTTCAGGGTTTCAGAGTTTTAAGGTTCCCGATAATCGTTTCTTGCGATAAGGTTTCATGTTCGGCAATGTTCTCCCTCGCAAGACCATAAAAATGCCGAAGCGGCCGGGGTGTTTCTGCAAGGCACTGTTTGATGAGATCCCGGTGGAGATCAAGAAAGGGATTCCGCCCACCTACAACAAGGAAACGGGGAGGATTGAGCAGCTATTCGTCATTGAGAACGACCACATTTGGCGCGATAGCTGGGAGGTGATGGAGGCGAAGGACCTTATCCTAGAGCTGCATCTTCCGGACTCGCCCATCGTACCACCTGGACAAACCAGCCCCAAGCAAATAGTGTGCATTCATTGCAACACGACGCACCAGAAGCACAAGTTCAACCTCCACCGGAACCATGCATTGTGCGAAGGGAAGGGGAAGGTGGGCGTGAAGATGCCGTTGTATCCCAATTTGGGCGTCAGGGATGTGGAGAACTTTGTGGCACGACTTCGGAATTGCGGGTCGGCGGAAGATGCAATTCAGGTATTCGGTACCATAGAGCCGATAGCCACGAAGAGAAGGCCTCGGAAGGGTGCCGATAATGAGGAGGAACCGAACAGTCTGCGTCGAATTAAGCGTGGGAAGAAGCTGTCACAGGAGGGCCCTCCGCAGAAGCGTACCGCGGCGGCTTCTCGGAAAAGACCTCCGCCCCCAAAAGCTATGTCCAGTGACGATACTTCTTCCTCGGTAGAGTCGGAAGGAGATCACAGGCTCACAGCACAGATCATGAGGCCGAGAACGCACAGACTCTGACTGTTTACGGCGAGAAGGGCGGTCTTCCGTCCGGGGATGATGCCTCCAGGAATTCCGGTGCCGAGAACCCGATATTGAAAGTCCGGAAGGCCGCACTCGCGCCGGCGCCCACAAGGGATTCCTCCATCGTCCTCCGGAAGGCGGAGCTTGCGAAGCAGACTGTACCGAAGAAGAAGGTGGCACAAGCTGAAGAGGCCACAAAGAAGGCGAGATTTGAAGAGTCCACAAAGAAGACAAAGGCATTCGAGCCCCCAGCAACGGCAAAAAGGCTTACGGGAATGTCTGTGGAAGAGACCGCTATGGCGAGAAGGCATCGATCTCCACCGGTGCAACAGCGGTTTAGAGAGACGAGTAATGCCGAGAGACCCTCCGACTCTGACGAAGGAACGCCGATAACCTCGCACAAATCCCCCCAATCCTCGGCCCAGAAGGAATACCGACAGCCGCTAACATTGGCCAGGATACTTCGGGCAGGCTCTGATGATGGTGCGAATCCCGATAAACGCCTCATTCTGCCGGCGAAAGGTAGCAAGGAACAAGCTTTGGAGTCGGAGAGGGCCGAGATGATAAGGCAGGTGCAGGAGGACGCTGCGCGCCTTTTCCCGTTGAAATTGGTGACCACCCCCGAAAGGGAGGTACCGATAACGCCGCTGTATCTACTCCTCAAGTATGGTCTGCTCGACAGTATCACGATGGGCAGTTTACATTCCGAAGATGAGCTGTTGAAGTACGTCTTGTCCTTGGTGGAGTCTGGAGGCCACCAGGGGAGGTTCCACCAGGCTCTCGGTGCTTGCATTTCCAAAGAGGTTAGCTTCGACAATAACTCTGTTTCCCTTCAATAGCTGTCAGCCCTTTGCAATCTGGCAAAGAATCCCGATTACATTACAACGAAAGAGGTCTGGACAGAGGCAGCGAGAGGAACGTGGGCATACATGACACACGAGAAGGAGTGCGTCGAGTTAGAAGCGGCTTTGCAGGCCAAAAACGACAAACAAAAGCAGTGCAGGGAGAAGTTAGTCAGGATGGAGATGAGTAGATTTGATGCCGAAAGGGCGGTGGAGATAGAGGCTATTCAATGGGACTTCAACAATCTCTTCGGGTATTGCGCGATGAACGAGATTCTTCGACCATTGTTGCCCCCACTGCCATGGACGCACAACATTGACGAGGCTTGAGATGTCGTGCACCGTCTAATTTCTATCAGAATCGACATTGCCCCGTCTCCGGCTCCAGCTATGTTGTTGAAGTGTTACTTCGTTTGCAACGGATTCTCACGGGTGTAAGTTTTACCTTCTCGCCACAAACTTGTCCCTTATCGTGTCTTCTCGTCCCTTATCGTCTCTTATCGTCCCTTATCGTCCCTTATCGTCTCTTATCGTCTCTTATCGTCCCTTATCGGTTTACTTGACTCCGTTGTTTATCAGGGGCCGGAATATGTGCAACCCTAGCGTAATCCCCGGGCCAGCCAGCATTGAATTGTACGTGGACGCTCCAGTGGAAAATTGGGATGGGCCGTCTCAAATGTACGAAGTCCTGAGTCCCTTCCTCTTCGGAAGGGACGCATCCGATATGCACCTCCCGTTCTCGGCGGCGTTCTCGCGGCTCCGCGATAATAAGAACGGCGGGCAAGATTCTGTGTTGCGCTTCATCGAAATGGTCCATGCTCGCACTGCCGTGGACACGGCAAGGAGTCATCTAGAGGATTTCGTTCGACAGTGGTGTGCTGCCGATAAGGGTACCTACGAACACTCGGATATCCTGGACGAGAACTGCTTGGCAAGGGAGGATCTGGACTTCATGTATGCCGGCTACGTTCCACGTAAGATTTATCCGATAACCCCGTCATTCATCTAACTGTTTTCTTCCTCATTCTTGGTATCTCCGTTATTTCCCTGTGACTAAACGATAAGGCTTTTGCAAGCACTGTAGATCCTAACGGGGCACGCGAAAGGGATCTTGCAGAGGCAGATTGCAAGAACGATGTGTTGAGTCTAGTAAAAAGAGAGTCGGATCGGCGAGAAGGGCATCTAGTGACTTCACATGACGAAATTCGGCGGGAGACGTCTACCCGAACAAGGGACCTCGAGGGTGCAGCCACCCTCCTTCACTTGGACGAAGGAACCTCGAATGAATTCCGCGTCCAAAATCGGTTCCCGGGGAGTAACGACGACGAAGGATTCCCCGATAAGTGTATGGACGAAGTTATGGAGGAAGCACAAGAGGGGCCTAGCGACGAAATACGTCAGGGAGGTGTTCCCGATAGCTTCTAGGAAGAGCCCGCTTCTACAACGGTGAAGTCACCGGGCCGTCCCGCCGATAATCCATCTCCCATGGAGTTTTTGTGGACACAAGCAATGAATGACCCTACCCTCGACATTGCGGAGTCTTCACAGTCGCTGATGGGGCTATCTCAATTCGACACCCCTCTTCAGCATGTTGTGTTTGGGGGTTCGGGGGAGACGGAACCCGGCATTAAATCCCACCGTCTATTGTTCCCTCTATCGAATCAAGGTATTGAAAACCTGGACTCTACTGACAGTCCCCCAGTTGTTTCCGAGGAGCATTTGGTGGCACCCTTGGAAACTCATTCAAGGCCCGAGAATCCTCCCTCTTCGAAGTCCGATTACGCTTTACCGCCTCGGCCCGCGGAACATTCTAGCCCGCCAATGCCCAATAACTCTGCCAGCCCGCTAGTGGCCGATAACTCTGCTAGCCCGCTAGTGCCCGATAACTCTGCTAGCCCGCCAGAGCCCCATAACCATGCGAGTCTGCCAGAATCCGTTAAGCCTGCTCCTCCGCCTAATAGCCCTGCTCTGATTTCTGAGCCCGACAAACCTGCTCATCCGCTAGAGCCCGATAACCCTGCTCCGGTACCAGATTCTGTTAAGCCTGTTCCTCCGCCTGAGCCCGATTGCCCTGCTCTAGAGGAGATTGACCCCGAGGAGATCAGACTGGCATTGCGCTTTATCAAGGAAGCACAGGAATCTGGGATGACCAGGATTTGGGTTTATTCTGGACTTGAAGAGCATTTTATGAACAGAAAGGAAGGACAGAAGGCGGCGTATACGTGCATGTTGAAGGAGAACCGCGGAGTATGTACGTTAGAGTGTGTGTCATGAGAGAAAGAGCACTCGCTCTGCTACCAAGCCGAGGAGCATGACGCATCCACGATAGAGAAGAACCTCGACATTATTGTGGAGGTCCTAATGCGGCGGTGAGTGTCGTCCTCTATGTTATCGTGTTCTCCGACACCTGCTGTTTATCGGCACCTGTTGTCTAACGTCCGCTTTCTTCTGAATTCCAGGCCTCGTTTTATTCACCCGAAGGACCTGACTGGAGGTATGAGGTTTTTCGGTCCAGACCTTCGGCAAGCCGTGGATGTCTCGCTTGCACTAAAGGACTAGCTATGCGTGCTAAAGGACAAGCGGGAAATGGAAGGCACATTTCTGGATTTCATCCCTAGGCATGTCGTCTACCGTACGAAGGAGCATGTTCGAATCCAGTATCATCGCATGCACAACTGGTTATCGGCGACTTTGCAGTGTTATCTGGCGGATGAAGGGAAGGACTGGGATGACATCGTGAGCTTTCTCAGCCGCTCGTTTCGTACCACCACCAAGACGCCGAATACCCTTATCGTCCCTTACCACGATAAGGGTCATTGGAGCGTTTTCGTCGTGGAGCAAAGGCGAACGTATCACTTGGACCCAGCGAAAGGTATGCACAAGGGTCGGGAAGTGGACAACTTTATGTTCCTTGTGCACATGGGATGGGCAAACGCGAAGGGCGTGAGGATCGGATCTCGAACTTGGACCGAATGGCAGAGTCGTAAACCGATAAGCTTGCCTCTGCCTAGTCAGAAAGAAAGTTGGGAGTGTGGTTTCATGGCAGGCTTGGCCTTCTAGCAGTACCTTATCGCTCGTGGTGGGCGCAAAGAGGCGGAGGAGAAGACCGTGACACTGGGGACAAAATATTTGGACTGGGACAGGAAGAAGGCGTACCGATGGTTCGAGATCCGATCCTCAAGCGCTCTACATTGAGATTGTCGCACTACTTCCGTTCCACGATGGCCTTAATCTATCTGGACATGATACGGTGGAGTTCGGAAGCGGAAGTCCGGACGTAGTTTTCGTGGAACCCGGTACGGAGACGGCAAAGAAGAAGGAAGTTCCAGTTCTCGGTGTTTCGGAGACAGTGGAGGATCGTGATCTTCAGGGCTTCAACGTGCTCACAAACCCACCAGTGACTCGAGGAAGGCTGAAGAAGGCAAGTTCGCGAGAAGGGTCAAAGAAGAAGGCAAAATCGAAGGGCACCACGAAGACGAAGAAGTAGGCAATAAGGAGGGGGGGTGCTGTACAGAGCCGATAGACTCCAGAAATTTGTACAGATTAATAGGATGCCGATGTTGTATATTTCATTCATTGTAAATGACAAATTTTTTGATAGCATACATAAACGGAATTTGAGACCCACTTCAGGCCTGTAAGCGGAACTTAAGATCCAGTCCTTGCCGATTATATTGAATGTTGAGTCTTAACTTCATAACTAAAGAAATATCACTTCAATGGAACTTAATCTAACAGCATCTTCTCGGCTATATTCCTTCAGGAGAGTACTAATGGTTATCGGGGCATATGCTGTCCTTTATACACAACCTTATCAGAGCCGATAACCTAAGTAGATTCTTGAGTTGGTCTTTCGCTAGCTGGAACGGACCTCACCCGAAAACCTTTGGAATCCAGGAAGTCATGCAACCTTTGGAGCCTCATTCCAAGACCGTCTTCATTTGTTGGGAGCGGTGCAGCTATCTCTCGGAGTGGATGAAGCATTCCGGCTTCGATTTCAGCCTCCAACCTTGAGAGGGTGGCGTCGGTGTTGCGCAAAGTTGCATCCAAGTGCCTTGCCAACAACGGCTGCCGATAAGCCTTGTCGAGTAGCTTCAGGACAAGCTGATGCATACGATCAAAGTCACATACCCATGTCTCCCCTAATTCTCGAAGGTTGGAAGCCACTGGGATTACATCTCCGATTTCGGTATCGGAGGGGACACCATTATCAGGGAAGCCCTCGATATTCGGGTGTCGACCATTGTCTTGGCGGAGGAGATTCGTCATTCCTCCTTGGATTGTGCCGCGAAGGGAGCCCAGATATCGAGCAATTTTTCCCTCCGCCAGGTCAGGTCTTGTCATTTTCAGGACCTTAACCTGGTGCTTACAGATGTTACCATTCTGGGAATGAACACATTGGCAGACGGCCCATTCGGTGCATGGATTGTACACCGCATATGTAATGTGTCTCCTATTCGAGGATTTAACGTATGCAGGACCTCCCGACCACTCGGGCAAGGTGACCACATTATCGGGAATTGTATTTGTTTGGTTGATTGCATTGACCATGATCTGCCGCTGCCTCTTGTTCTTTATAAAACCGTTCAGCTTACACCAGTGACTGTAATCATACTTCTCGATGACATTTCCTGTGAACTCATAAATAAGCCAGTCCATCCTTCGGCCGATAAGCTTCCTTTTGGATTGCCGGAGCATTGCTTTCATGTTAGAATGGTATGATTTGATTGCTGCAGTGGTGTCCTGGCCAGCATGGGGGATTTTCCGGTCTCCCACAATCCACATTTTGATTTTCGGGAGCCATTCCTTGTCGAAGTACTTCCAGTATGCATCAGCGTCTGGCAAAAGAGCCTTAGCTTCGCCGTAGACGTGCTGCATCCACTCTACCAAATTCCACACCTTATCATCGGGAGCTCTCGTGGAAGGGTCTTGGAAGTCACTTGGTGTCTCTGATACGTACATAAGTGAGCCCACAATTCGCAAGGCTCCGGCCCTCGTCTCCATGTCTTTCAACTTAGCACACGCATTCTTCTGCCACGCTTGACGAACATGCCAGAGACATAGAAATAGATGCGAGTGCGGCCAAACCTCCCTGCGATAACCCGACAAGCCGATAAGTACAACTCACTGAAGCCCGTCACCCGATAACGTAAGAATGCTAAATCGCTTACCGAAGAGAGTTTATCTCATTATCGGCGTCGTCAACTACAAAGGCAGTGGGTCTCTAGTCCGGCCTTATCTCCACCAACTTCTACTTCAGAGCGCGCATCTAAGGCACAAGATCTGTTTGTTTGGATTTCGCAGTGATCACGAAAGCCACTGGAACCCCGTTTCTCCATTCGTCGAATACCATCATCATGAAGAGCGGATACTGGACACGCAAACAAGAAATTAAGCGGTATGGGAGTGAGTGCTTCTAATCTCTAGAAGGACCTTACGCGAACCACGGTATAGGTATGTGTACCTTTTTGTTGTTCGTTGCGAATGTCCCGTCTATAGCAATAATGTTTTCGTGACTGTATTTCAGCATCATGTGTGTCTGAAATGGGGTTTGAATCCCAATGACGAAGGTTACGTTATCGGCATTCAATACTCCGTCAACCTTGATGCCCGGGTCTTGATAGTAAAAAACCGTACCTCGGTTTTCTCTTACCCACATTCTCACACTCTCAGCGTCGTTGTCGTGTTTCTTGTATAATTCCTGCGCACGGACTCCGCATATGTTGCGTATGTCCTCCATGCTAAGGAAACAATCCCGAGAAGGCGTAAGAGTGCCCTCATCGCGTGCCTTCAGTACCAGCTTCTGGTGCTTCTGTATTATAGCTGCCATCGGAACTTGCTCCTCAAATTGCCTGAGAATCCAAAGCCTTACTTCCTCTGACATGTACTTCCGAAAGCGGAGCTTTTCCCTCTGCACATTGTTCTTATCGTGGACGATAAGGCCCTGTGTGTCGACATGTTCCGAGCAAAAGTACCCTATCTCGGCGATATATGGGAGGAAATAGAACCTCTTTACGTAGAATCGACATTGGCAACCCACTTTCATAGACCCCCCTTCCTTCGCATCCGTGGCACGAGGGCCTTTCTGGCCAGCGCCGGAGGTAAGTTGTTTCCCTTTTTTATTGTATTTTGATGGCATTGGTGTCATTTCGGGCGTGATAGCTTGGATCTTGTCCCTGTTGTCTTCGGGACCGTATTGACAACGCCATCTGCTTATCGGGAATGACCATTAGAGATACGTGCAGTACTGAAGAAGTATTACGGCACAGCCGATAAGGAGATAAATCGTGCATATCGTGATATCAGAGGTCGAGATTCACTTACCGCTGGTACTCGATGTGGCAGTTCCACCGATAGTGCGTCTTCTCGCCAACGTTTGTGGGGTCGTTCTTGTCGCGGACGAAGGTAGTCTCAACGTCCTTTCGGCCAGACTGCTCACCCTCCACGAAATCCAAGACCCTATCCCAGGGAATGTAGGCGATAAGCTTGGACTGCTTCCTCTTAGATGATTGTGGATCCTCTACAAACCTCGTATCATTCTTGGCCTCCATGTTCCACCTAAGACATTTCCATCTCAAAATTCCTGGAGGAGGGTTCTGTAATGAATCGCGCATCCGAAGAACCTTGTGACCGTGTTTCTTTAGGTAGTCTGCATGCAGGCCTTCCCAAAACGCGGCATCAAGGTCCTCCACCCCCTTCTCACGCACGCCAGGCGGTTTCTTTCTCCCTTGACGCCTCCATTTGCTCCCTGCTGCCCCGTTGTCGGCAACGGTTGGTGGCGCTATCGCGCCAGAATTCCCATTCGGCTTGTCCTGGATGGGGAGATTGAGATCGAGGAACTCCATTCACGCAGATACAAGCACTCCCCTTCCGGGAGGGTGCTACACGGCACAATAGATGGTGCGAAAGACGGCGCCGATCGCAAATGATGTGGATGACACTTCGCGCCGGCAGCCGCCGAAAAAGGCGGGTCATTCTGGAGTATACATGGCGGGGGGAGATGGGACTTTCGGTGATCCGAAGAAGGCGGGGGGAGAAGGGGCTATCGGCGAAAATGCCGATAAGGAATACGAGTAGCGCGAAAAAAATATGGGCGAGAGTGGACGTTATCGTGGGAAGAAAGGCAAAAAGGCGCTTGGGGAGAAGGGCCGCTCTTCGCAGTGTCAGGGCTAAAACCGGGCCCTGACACCGCGAACCCGGATTGACTGTAGTGACCGGGAATGAGATGCATAGCAATCAATGCTCTTGGGCCCTACCTCATGCAAGCTAAAGCTCCCCTGTAGTACCCCAAGTTCCTTAAAAGTTGACCACTGGTTCTGCCACACCTTTCCTAAGCCAAGTCACCATGTGCATGTGGTCCCATTTACTAACATAAGACCCCAAGATTCGTGGTGAAAGATTCTTTACCTTACTGAAATCTACTGTCTTTTTTTTCCAATTTCCGAAAGAAACATGAACCTTTCTTTTTTCTCTTTGAATTTTCAATGTAAACGGTTGAATTTATTAAAATAAAAAACTACTAAGGTCAATTTTGAACCTCTTTTTATTGCAAGATTATTTTGAAATGCTTCACTTCTCTTCTACCTCTAAAAATTGGTGTACAAAAACTAACATCAAGTACATAATTTTGGTATAAAACTTATAAAGTTTGTAATGCAAAAATTTGACGTCAAGTGAAGTCAAAGTTTGATAACACGCTGAAAGAAAAAAAACCGCCTTCACTTCAAACACTAAAATCTTTGAATCCATGCTATCAAATGTTATAAAATTTTGTAAGCATTACCTTCTAGTACATAGCTATCTAAGTATACCACAGTAGTTCAAGATTCTACACCAATTGGAAATTTACACACAATCCTCTACTGACACACACTTGCTTGGGAACGAATGCCCTTTTAGAACTTGAGATGCAAGTGCTTGATGTAAATTAGTGTAGGTGATCCACATCAATAATGAATCTACATTACATTCAGTGAATGGTGTAGTATCCAATATGATCTTAGTGATGGAGATAGAAGTAAAGGAATCTTTCTTTCTTTCCCACTCTTGCCTGTAGAATGGGCAACTTTAAAGTGATTTTGGTTATTCGTCAAGAATTATTAGGTTTTCATATAAGAAAAGTGGCCAAAACTCATGGTGACTTTAGCTCACATTGGAAATGTAAAGCCTCTTAGTTTTGTACAAAAGATTTAGCATTAGTTAATTCCATAAGAAAACCTCAGAAGAAATACATCAACAATATGAATTTCACCATTTTCATAACATTGTGATTTAGGGCCGCTTCACACTTGGTGGCCAAGTCGAGAGGCCGTCGATTTCCACCGATGAGATTGCTAGAATTGCCAAAGTCCGGACTTTGGGCCTTCACACTTGTGCCCAAACTCCAAAGGCAGTCGTCCTACATGGCAACACTTTTGGGTTGTTTTGGCGCCAAAGCGACGGCCTCTCGAGCAAAACTTGGGTCACCCATTTTAGTCGATCCAAACTACAATCGAGACTCCGTCGATTTTTAAATTAAAATAATCAAAAACTGACAAGATCTAGACCGTTAGATGAAAGAGACCGAATTTTTGGGCTGAATTTTTTTGGCTGATTTTAATAGGCTGGTTTTTTGGGCTGATTTTAATAGGCTGATTTTTTTTGGCGTAATGATATGGGGTTTGGACTTTGGACTTGGCCTTTGGGGCTTCACACCACGACCGGCCAAACCTTCAATCTATATTATTTAATGTATTTTTTTGGAAAAAAAGTTTGGCCTCTCGCCATAGTTTGGCCACTCATTTTGGCGGTCGGCCTCTCGACTTGGGCATAGTGTGAAGCGGCCCTTAGAGCCTCTTTTGATGTAACCTCCAATGGGTTAGGGATGATTGGGTCGGGCCACTTCCATGGTCAAATTAGCACAGAGGACCGGGTTAGGGTAGGACCAGTGTGCCAATATTATGCGCATATGTCAACTAAAGTTGGCAGGCCCTTCAAGTATAAATTGCACCCAACTTACTAATCTAGATGTGGAAATATTGTGTCAGAGATGGCTTTCACAGCAAATTGAAAAAGCTGCCTATTGCAGTCCCACAAAGGTTTGACATATGCAACTCTGATTATGATATCACTAGAACAGAATGCCCGGTGCTTACATGGAAGCACTTGAATTTGGATGTTGGGAAGCTACAATGCATTGGACAGGTCTGGTAAAGCATGGGAACTACACTAAAGATCACATTTAGTGTAGCACCCAGTAAATGACTTGTAAATGCTATAAGTTTTTACTTTAAGTGAATATTTTTACCAACTATGATTATAGTGATCCTCTTATTTGAATACTATAGAGAGTTGTGCTCTTGGTAAAAATTGGCATCAAGAGTAAAAACTTATCGCATTTATAAGTCGTTTACTGAGCACTACACTAAATGTGATCTTTAGTGTAGCCCTCAGCCTCTTTAGTCTCTTTAGCCTCTTTAGCCTCTATATCCTAAATTTCCAAAAGCACAATAGAGGCGCCCTACTTAAATAAGCTCAATTCCACTTAAAGGTAAAAGGATAGTAATTTTCCCATTATGCAAGTTCCAAAATTCCAAAAAGAAGAATAAATAAATAAAAACAACATTGCTTCCTCTTTACCACACAACGAAGATTGGTGGAAACAGGATCTAATTAACTCTTATTATAACGCCCCACTAAATCTATCATCTCTGTACTGTAACCACCTTATTTCCGGATGAACTGCAATCTAATCATAAATTTATTGTCAAACCCCTCATATTAGGGAAAAAGAACACTAAATCATCCCACTGCATTAATTCAAAACGTTAACCCAATAATTTTAGTAAATTTAACCTAGTAAGTTTTGATATTTAGCCCTTAAATGACCAAGCATCCACATGTTGGAGCATGAACAAAATATTTCATCCTTAAATTTCTTGTCAACATACATTCTTTTCATCCATCCAATTTTTTTAAAGATTATTTATCATAATGTAACTTTGTATATTGAGGTGATTCAAATATTTTTTACACTTTCTTTGGTTAACTTTTAAATTCCCAAGAATCCTCCGAGGGGACTCTTACAATTTCCGGAGGGGACTCCTACGGTCTCCAAAGAGGACTCTAGGGAATTTAGGGTTAAAAAGGTAAATTTGAAGTATATTTAACATTTACAAAAATGGGCATGTAGGGTTTATTTTACAACTTAAAATTTTAATTTTAATACACGGGGTAATACAAGTGCAAATATTATTCTCCCCCACAAAGTTGTTGCTGCCCATGTCTTTGTCTCAAAAACCACAAAATGGGACGGTAGCACAAACGCGTGGCCATCACTCTAGCCCTTGAACCACTTCTGTGGTACAAGTAATATCACATTTTCACATGAATGTTTGGGGGGTTGCTCATCGTGGCATGGTGTATGTTTACGGAGATTCTTTGTAGGAAAAAATGGTAACTTATCATCTTACATTCAAAAGCTGCACCGGAGCAGTAAATAAGTTTGTTTTACTTTTAATGCGCTTTTTCCACTTCTGGTGTTTTCCAATAATATTGTGTGATCTTGCGGAAAAGTACGGATTGTCTTTTATCAGAAAACCAAGATCTTGATCATCTTTATCACAAGACCAAGATCTTGTTGATGTTGTGGTTGTTCGTGGAAGTTTGCATTTGGGAGCATTTATTTGACTGTCAAAGAGGACTGAGTTTGGTTAATTTCTACAAAGCAGTTGTGTGCTAGAATTCATTGCACACGATGATGTGGCTGTTGTTGTTGTTGTTGTTGGGGTTTAGAGTGTAAGTACTATTATTTGCTTGCTATGATAAAGGTATGATGTGGAAGTTTTGCACAAGTTTTGTTGGTTTTAACCCCTAAAGGCCAATGTCCCCTCGGGACATTTTGAGTTTGGGTAGGGTAGCACTTTCTCAAATTTAGGCATGATTTTATGAGACTTTTAAGTAAATGGGCAACTTTTTATTAGCTTCCCGTAGACATAATTTTTTGTAGAAATCTGACTTAGGATTCAATAGTAACAATTCTTTTTTCTGTAACACATACAATTAGTGCAACAATTTCGTGTGACACATAACAAATGGTGTAGCAAAACTTTAATTAACTCTAAATTCAATAGAAATTCAAGTTTTGTCCATCTAAAAAAAAAATCCTCTTGGAAAGGAAATGGAGATCTTTGCATCTACCATACAAATTTTTGGATTTCAAAAATATGAGAAGGATATGAAATATTAAAAACTTGAAGTGTATTGTTTATTCTTAGCACATAGTTGCATTGAAGGATTTTTAAGGACATCTTCTACCCCTCTTCTACTTCTAAAATTTGGTGCACATGTGCCTAACATGATCCCTTTAAAGTTCAAATTAGAAAAGCATGGACCCTAGTGCAAAAAGTTGCCATAGAAGGTGGTCAAAGTTTTATGAAGGTGTTTAGTATGACCTCAAGAAGAGTTTATGTCCCACTTCAAAGGTTGATATATTTCAATTCGTGTGGTCAATGAGAACAAAAAAATTACCACATACATTGGTACAAATCACAGTACAAGATCCTATGGTTAGATATGTAAAAATTGTGTTGATTTGCATTTTGTGTTGAATGAATCGAGACTTGTAGTTTTCAGTGAGTTTGAATGCTAAAATGCCTTGGGCCTTTGAGGGTTAAGGGTGGGCTTCAGTTTGATTTCCAATTTGCACTCATTCATTGTTTGCTTGAAATCCACACAAAGTACTTGATGATAGTGTTCTCAATGTGTACCTCAATTGCATTACTTCTTTTGACCTCTTTCCTCATTGTTAAATAATTAAAATCTGCCCCTAAAAGGGTTTAACTATTTTTAATTAGCTCAACATTAACCCTATGAGGAGGAGAGGTCCATAGGTGGTCACTTTTGGAGTAATTTGCAAAATGGTGGAACAATACTTCATCTTTGTTTGATCCGCAACCTAATTTAAGTTCCTTGGATCCTTGTACTTCCAACGAATGCGGTGAGAATGTGCACCGGAGTCTAAGGGGCAAACTATAGTGATGTTTGCAGTGACCATACGCAATGAAATGTTCCCACTCATGGCATCTCCCACCCAAGTTGGAGGTGTTGTATGTAAAGGGTTAAAGATAAAATTAGTTGCTAATATTTATGATACAATATGATATGTCTTTTATTATTTTTGAAGTATTTCAAACTTCAATTTTAACCCTTGTAAATTTTTCAAATTAAAAATGATGAAAGATCACAAAGCTCTTCCACTTTAATAGCTAAATTATAATAGTAATTTTAATATTCCTATAAATAAAAAGAATTACATGCTATCAAAACTTTGGGTGACTTCACTAATACCTCTAATTGCTATAGGGGCTTACTTTTAAAAATGTGAACAAATGCAAATATTGCTTCTTGGAGTGAAATTCTCCATTCGAAATTGAAAAAAAAAAGTTTTTTCTCAATGTTATACAATGGGGTGACACTCAAAATGGCATTTTTGCATTCCTAGGGAAAGTAATGTTACAATTTGACACCCTCATGAGGGCTGAAATAATGTTAATTTCAGGTCCAAAAGATCTACACAAAAAATATTTAAAATCTACCAACATGTGTAGTTGTGAGAAAAATTTCACTCTTGCCAACTTTGACACTCTCCCGAGGATTGAATTTTTTTTTGGACAATCCAATCTTTGACACGAGACCATCTCTATATCGATTACATGTGTGCTAAAATTCAAGTCCAAAAGATCCACAAATGAAAAATAAATGAAAAATAAAAATCTACCAACATGTGTAGTTGTGAGAAACAATCCAAGAAAGCATTTTACTATTGCCAACTTCAACACCCTCCCTAGGTTGAATTTTATTAAGTTTCCATGAAAAATTTGGCACAAAATCATCTTTATGTTGATAACATGTGTGCCAAATTTCAAGGCCAGAAGACGAATATAAAAAAAAACATTCAAAATCTACAAACATGTGTAACTATGAAAAACAATTATGAACATCTTTTCTTATCAACATGGAGTTGATCTTATGCAAAAATTTCATGGTGAAATAACAAATTTTCAATCCTCGGGAGGGTGTCAAAGTTGACAGCAATGAAATTCAAAAATGCAAAAATGCCATTTTGAGCATCGTTGCATTGTACAATATAAAATATTTGCTACATTGCTTTGTTTGCCTTTGAGGTTTTCTTTGTAATCTTAAAAGTGACTAGTATAAATATTTAAGATTGCTCAAAGTTAGATATATCACTCTAAAGTTTATCAAAAGTATAGTGAGGGTAATACTAACGGATATTTAACTAAATATGGACAAATCGACCAATTATGGACCAAAAAAAAACTTGGACTCGGATTTCATTTCCTATATCATACAAAAAAACAAGAAAATATGGGCTAAATCCTAAGGATATACATTGGAAATTGCATTCCACCAAACATTGTCCCACACAAAACTATAATAACTGTCCCATATCATTATGAAGTCTCTTCAAAACCAATAGAATCCTTAAATTGAAACATTGGTCGTTGATCCACAAAATCTAAAGATTCTCCAAAAACCTACAGAGTCTCCGTAGACCCTAAATATTCTCCCAGATCCTAAATATTCCTCTTGAACCCTAAAGAATCTCCATATGTCCTAAGGAATCTCGAAGACAGAATTAAAGGTCGGGGGCCAGCCGACAAAGATTAAGGAGGAATCAGAATCACCGAATATATTGATTGAAGAAATCTCATTACAAAAAAAGGTGATAAAAAAAACTCCAATGATCAAACAATATATTCAAAAAATGGCATGAAAAATAAGGTGATTATATGGAATTTGAACAAAAAATATGCAGCAATGAGAGGTGGTCAAAATGATAACGAAGAATGTGGCTTGACCTTCGAGTACAGAAGTCGGCCGGCAGTCGACGGACAAGAGAGAGTTTAGTGGATTTCAAACAAAGTAGGATCCCAGTAGGCAGCTCGCAAAAGTAGTAGCAGATGGCAAAATGATCTTCTGAAAAATTAAGGAAACACTTGGAGAATAAAGGCCCGAGTAAGTAGAGCAAACATATGATCTCCAAATTTATAAAAAAAAAGGTTGTCGGATGGCAGCCGACAAGAAGAACTTCAATGAATAAAAATGAAATCCAGTCCACAGAATATTGTAAATAAGACATCCAAAAATGGCCATCAAGAGAATATATTGATGACAAAATTAGTGTAGAAGACAACACAATGACAGTAGAGAGAAGACAACACACGGACAAAAGTCTCTTGAACTCATATGACACACAGGATTCTACCAAGCACAACATCAAAACAGAAAGGCTAAAACGGCGCTTGATTAAAAAGAAGTACAGTAAGGATAAGATCCGAATAGAGCGCGATATTTAAGTAAAACTGAACGTTACAATTGGAGGTGTCCCAAAGTCGGTAGCAGTCTGGAAAATCGATTAGAGAAAAGCAACTGCAGGGGACTATTTACAAGCTGAACTATACTTCACATCTACCAGTTCTTGCGCCATGCAGGAGCGTACATATCGGAGTCCACGTCCGAACCGGTCTCGCATCCGGTCACAAACGCATTGTTCGAAAAGCTTGAAAATGAATCGCTGTCAACGTTTCCGGTAGCCCAGAAGTTCAACTCGTCCGATCCATTGCAGTAGCGATCCTCTTCATCAGAGCATCCCAACTAAGCATCGATATGAAGACCGCCATCGTCGTCGGAATCGCCATCGACGTCGGACTCCCCTTCGTCAAGTACATCTTCATCGTTCCTGACAGTCGACAGAACAGTACTATCTACAGAGGTCACAGACACCACACTATCCTGAGACTCTGCCTCCCTGGCAACTCTAGCTGCATTTGCCTCCCTCTCCTCCCTTTCCTCTCTTGCTTTCCTAACAATTGCCATACTACGAGTCTCAACCATGTCGTCGGTTGGAAGCAGAATCAGACTAAGAAACGAAGAAAACCAGCAAAAATAATACACTCCAATCTGTTGCAAGTAAAATTCCAGAAACACAGAATCAAATGAAGACAATGAGACACTACACATACAGTGAATCCTCGAATTTATAATTCACTTGCCGCAAATTGCGCATCAACTATAATTACTCATGTACAACTACCCATCTACTCGTCATAATGATATCGAGCAACACGTGCCAGAGATTTCAGTTCGTCCCTCACACGCATGTAGACTTTGACCACAAAAAATAGATCGAACTGCACGAGAAAAATAAAGTGGCTGTCGGCTGGCAGCCGACAAGAACAACACCAACTATTCAGAATGAGAACCAGTGAGATGAGTTACTTGACTAAAGTATCAATGGCCGAAGTACGGCAGATACTACTGTTCCAGGCAACATTCAAATTAATAAATGATAAACAAAGTACATTGGACAGAACATCTATCCGTCGGCTGGCAGCCGACTAGAAAAGCAATCAATTGCCAATGCCATGAACAGCGACGCCACCTGCCTCCAAACAAGCCATTGCAGCACTCGTAGCTTCTGGTGGGATACGATGGGTCTTAGGCGGCCCATGCTTATTATGAGACGGATAGCGATGCGAGAATAGAACAATACTACAGTTCTGAACATCTGGATCTCGTTGTTCCCGTTCCCACCGCCTATTCCAGCACTCCTTTTCAATGATCTTCTTAGAATCTTTCTTGGTCGTCAAGGAGTGTGGTTAACGCACTCCAGTACCCGGCCCATCGACACAGGAAGGTAATGACTAGTGCACGGTCGGCAAAGAACAAAATCACCAAGAAGAACATCACGAAACGGATTGAAGGTTAATTTCGGACGGCTCATCTCTGGGCTGCAGTAAGGATAAGCGTCGGGTTCATCTTCTGGTGTGACATCCGAGCTGGAAATATTAGCATCTGGCAGTGACGATGCGCGAGCATGATCACGCACTCAGTCCGATTTCGGCCAGAATCCTTCGCGTAGATTGTCGGGATTAGTAGGGAGAGGACCAGAAATAAGCTGTAAAAGACGCTCCCAATATGCAATGAAAGGTGCCATATCCGCAGCATATCTTTTGTCTCGAGCCATGCCGGTCCTTCAGAACTCAATATACTTTGCAATTCCGTTCTTGATAAAGGACTGCCTCTCGTTGTTTCTAGTGGCCCTAGCAGCCTCCTTCTCCATGTTACGCTTCGATTCGTTGACATGAACGTCACCCCAAAGCGGCTTGAAGGGGACTGGTTTTGGATCACCGATCGGAAGGCTAGGTCTCCCGAATTGATCCGCCTTCCCCATCTTCACAGGCTTATCTGATTGCAAATTACAAAAAAGTTAGACAAGAACAAGGAAGCAATGAAATTGAAGGAATAGAAGTCAAACGAAGCACAAAAGGAAAAATCCGTTGGCTGGCAGCCGATGGGAAAGTAACAAGAGAATCGGCAGAAAATGATAGAAAACAGAATGATGACGAAAAACAAATGAGCCACATCCGGAGGGAGCCATGATGAATCCGTCGCACTTCTCTTGTATCTCATGACCGGCCATCCCGCATCTTTACTTTCCTCTTCAACATAAAATTTAAAAAGGTGCATCTCACCAAGACCGACAAGCTTATTCTTGCCGTCATGATGGTAATCAGCAATGAAACTTTTAAAATCAGCAACCTCTTGAACAAGTTCAGGAATAAAGGCTACTGTCTACTAAGAGTCCATGAAAGATTTCATGAGGTCAGCTAAGCAGTATGTGTTTTTCCGTTTGATGAATTTTGAAAGGTAACTAAAATGCGCGTCAATAACCTCATGAGTGTGGCCGACAATCAAGAATCCCATAGTCACTTCCTTATAAATTCGCGTGGCTGTGAGAAGCGAGCAGAAGGCCATGACGAACCTGTTCTTGTTATCCTTTGCAGAGTTATCAAGTTGGAGATACAGCTTCCGAGGAAGCTTAACTTCCGGTTGAGCGAGTGAAGCAACTGGGAGGGAATCGCCCCTTGCTTCTGGAATCGACGAACTACATCTGGATTTACCACGTAGTAGAGCTTCAAAGAACGAATTCTGTGGTAGACTTGTAAAAAGCTGCTTAGACTCTCGCACAGGTCGGCGCTCCAAAGCCCGAAGAACACGGCATATAGATGAGATTGTGAAATTGGAGTCCCGGGGCCATAAGGACGTCCAGTAATGCGCATACGCACCGTCGCCGTGACTGTGAGTTAGCATGCCAGTACATGAAATAGGAATTTATCCAAGACCCGCGGTCGCCTTCGTAATCCGTTGTATTCTTCGAATGGCCGTCTTAGAAGTGTCCATCTTGTTGTGAATAATGCAGATAAACTCAGAAGGGTAATTAATGGACTGAGATGTCCATCCAGAGTACACATTACGGCAAGCACTTTGGTAGTTGAGATGCCGCGCCTGATCATCATGCAGTGCTTGCCATTCGTCAGACACGCGAGGATATTTGGCAAGAAACTCAACCAGATAGTCACACTCGGTACATCTCGAAAAGTTGCTCCCAACGGCCTTTACCTCAACGTTCCGAAAAAACTTCCGTTTCAATCGACTAACAACAAATTGCGAAATCGGCTTGACATAGCATTCTGAGTTCACCTGGAATCGACAGAGAAAGCGATCAAGACTAATGATGCAAAATTTGAGAGATGCAAAAATACACATGCATCGGCTGCCAGCCAACAGAATGGGTTTCATGAGCAACTCACATCTGCAAGTAGGATGAATGTAGAACATTACCAGGTTGGACATGTCACGGAGATGATTCCAGTTCATCGCAGCTGGTAGAACCATCAGAGATGCAACCCTCTTGTTGCCGATGACTCAAAACTCATTTGGCATGTGGTCTGCATTATCGTTGATGATTTTGGAAAGGGTCCCACGAGCCTGAACAGTCTGAGACCTGGGGCGGAGAATTCCAGCATTCCCATGACAACCGTTTACGCGTCCGTTCAACGAATCCAATTTATACTTGTAGTATGCAGACTTGGAGACGCCATGAATGCGAAACCAGACAACTTCGCAAACATCGACGCCATGCAGAATGATGAAGGGTTTTCGGAAGCCCGGAACTTCGTGTAGCTGGCCCTGAACAACGTACACAGTTTCACGCCGTTGCTCGAAGCTTGAGGAGTAGAACTGCTGGCAGATTTTACAAGCGTCCGCCCAAAGAAATATCTGACAGCATCGTCTCGAACAACACTTTTTCGAACTAACAAGCTGACAATCAACTTTGGACTGGAGGCATCGAAACTTGGTAACAGAAACATTGCTATTCTACTTAAGCTTCCGTTTCATACCTCTATATGGATCCTTCGCCACCCCCTCAAGCCCGTCATCTTTACATGTGGTTTGATTGTGCTCAGAGCAGTAGATAAGGCACTCAGATAGGAGTGGACCACCTTCCAGGCGCGTGTGCAAAATCTTCCAGCGCAGCATGGTCATCTGAAGATCTTCATGCTCAAAAACAAAGAGCACGCCCACGTCAATGTCACCTAATATGTCAACATCACATGCCTCATGCGGGAGACAAACTTGAATCATCGCCTGCCCAACTAATTCGAAGTTATTGTCGAGCAAGTGGCAGTACATGCTCCTCCATTGTAGTCGATCCGGATACATAAATTGATCACATTTGATCCCTGAAGGGAAGGTTGCCTCAATTGGTGGTAGGTCAGTCGGGCGTCGGCTGCCAGCCGACAGAACGTCCTTATATCCTTCTCGGCTTGCTTCAGAGTCGCTATCTGAATCCCCATCGAATCTCGTGGACACTTGAAAAGTGCCGTCATCATATATCCTGTCGCCGCGGTCATCGTCATCCGAAGCGCCTGACATCTCACTCACTGGAGATTCATCAGCTGAGTCGAATCCAGTGTCGTCACCGACCTGCATGGGACGAACTCGATAGCCACTCCAAAGAACAAGGTTATCCAACGTGTCTCCAAGCGTGCTCACCTTAGGGAGCTTGCAGTATGCGGTATGCGTGAGGAACTTGACATTTACTGTCTGGACTCGGACAACTAGAAAGAAGCTGTGAGGAATTAGGAACCCTTTCCACGATCCCTTCGGTGAACACTCGTCAATAACTCCTACGCCGGCACAATAGTTTTGACCCATGACATCAACAAGTAGGGCAACCTCCATGCCGTCACGAAGATTCAGAAAAGATAGAATTGGTTTGTTATCCTCAACGGGTTGCAATACGGATTCCGGTGGATCCTCAATGAGTTCGTCGATGATACCAAATGGCCGAAGGTCAGCCGCCTCCCAATCGATTGACCGACCACAGCATTCGCGAAGCATGGTTAATCCATCAGCTGGGAACGGAATTGGCATTTCCATCGAATCGGAAACATCGATCACCTTGACACGAATAATCCATGGATCCCTGAGAATGATTTGTTGAACCACTGTGCGACGAGCAAAGTAGAGGCTTCCATCGACCCAAGTATGTTAGGGCGACCTGAACGCCTTTGCGAGGCTTCCATCGACCTGATTTTCCGTTCTTCATAAACGATAGAATGGGTCCGCAATCCATGTCCAAGAATGCAAACTTGGCTTCGTCGGCTGGAAGCCGACAAAAAATATCGATAAAATCGTCCAATGGACAACGCATCCAGCTCGAGAATGGCTCACAAATAGAGTGAAGGCGAATGAATGCGTCAGTGAGTCAAAATCGATGCTTTTGGTTTTAGGATTAGGGTTCAAGATTAGGGTTTCAGGTGAACTTCCAATGGATTTCAGTGCATTCGTATGAGACTTAGGAAATCGTGAATCGAAATAAGCATGTTCGTGATTTCATGGAATGTAGAAGCAAACTGGGAAGGACCACTTTTGTGCACAGATTCGGATGCCAGTGTTTAGGGTATCAAGACTTCAGAAATTCAAGTGTTCTACGTAGATATGACGTTAAGGTGACGCAACAAGGTTGACTTACACAGAATCGAAATGTGACTCAAAAATCTGGAAAGCTGCAGGACAATACTAGGATTGTGCAGATATCTTGCGAGAGTAGTTCAACCTAGGAAATACCTGGACACCCTAATCGATTTCACAGTGATGAAATACGATTTTACCTAACATGGAATCTGAGCTCTAATATGAGATTGCACTGAACAGGACTGCACCATAAATGATTGCCTACACCATACATGAACGCCGACTTCTAGAAAGTTCTTATGGACGTGCAACAGGAAGAATGTTGGATTGCTAAAACGAGCTAGTTCAGAACAGTGCTGGGCGGACGATCAAATCTGAGACAAGAAGTGTACGACAGGAAAGTGTGTGAGGGCAGCTGCAATAAAGTGAAGCAGAAGAGAAATGACAGAGGATTCGCAGTAGATGTGTTGATATCCCTCTTTCAGCTGAACCATGTGCGCGAAAGTCCAATTTGAAATTTTGCGCGGGATTCACCTTCAAGGATTCGCACCAAGAAATTCGCGCGCGTGCATTCTTGGACTACAAATTCAAAAACGAACCGAATCAAATACTAAACTTCAATACGAAATTCAAAAAGATTTTCCAGAGAATCAAAAACAAAATCTAAATGACGGGGATGAATGAATCGAATCCGAAAGCCAAACTGAGAAGAAATTACAAAAAATCAATGAATATATGAAAGTGATATTTAAGAAAATCAAAATTTGAATTCTAAATAGAAAGTTACATCAGAACACAAAAACGATAAGTACATTTGAATATTTTTTTTAAATGATTATAAATAAAATAAAAAATTCCAACTGTAAATCCACCTGGTTGGATGAAAACGGTTAGACTACCGAGACTATCAGACAAACAAACTACCGAGACTCATTGATGGCCTTTCGATTTAGGTCGAAAGATGATCAAACGGTCGCGGCGTTCAAATTCGACGAGGTTTAAAAGGTCAGGCATCCATCAAACCGGGTCATTTGCAATCTAGTCTTCCAGGTTTAGTTAAGCAGCTTCTCGATTAGGTAGTAAAGTTTTTCCTCTGAATCCGTCCGCGGCCAGCCAATGTAGTGTTTCCGGCAGTTGAAGAGAGTAGTGGAGGAGCACCGAGCACGCGGAACGAGTTGGAGGAGCTCCTGCGCTAAAGTCCAAAACACCAGCCGACGGGAATTTTCCAGCAGCCGACAAAATGTCTTCAGTCAATAGATATGATTTTCTATAACCGGCGGCTGCTAGCCGACGGAAAGCTGTATGTTTTGTCGATTTTCCATTTGTTAATTCCGTCGAACGTAATGTTGCAAGATATTGCAGCAACTGTGCTGCCAGCCGATGGTATTCTTAAGTGTCGACTGGCAGCCGAGGGAAATGTCTTCCGTCGGCTGCCAGCCGACAACATACGACACAGATGCGGCTCACAAGCAAAGCTCGCTCATTTGTTGCGCAGGTTGAGTAAGATGAAGTGGCTGTTTGGGCCTTGTATTCGTGAGGACGAGGCGGTCTGGCTCGATAATCAGGTACCGAAAGCCACATTCAAGGCTCGTCCTGAATTGACAGAATGGGGCATTTCCTGGAGGGCGGGAGAGGTGACCGAAATGGGAATAAACGGGAAGCACATGGGCAAGAGTTTTCTTGGTGGAAACCTGGTCGCTGTAATGGATATTATGGAAGATCCCGAGAACGACGACTGTATTCGACTTCTACTGAAGGTGAAGGTTCGAGTGGTCGACGACGACCCAAAGTCCTATGCTGTTCGAATTTGTTGGGCCCTCTGCTCATAGGAGCTCTGCACGTCGGCTCAAGAGGTGGGCATGCAATTTAACAACGTGTTTCCAGAGAGCCGCTTGGAATTGGTGGACTGCTTTATGCAAGCGAAGGACTAGAGAGTGGCGCTTAATGGCAGATCTGAGGGACGGGGGAGACTGAAAGCTGCGAAGAAGCCAAGGGCCTCAAAAAAGGCTAGCAGTTCAACACTGACTGTTGTTGTTGCGGCATCTGATAAGGCTCCAAAAAAGCGGGCGTCTAAGAAAACTGCAAAGGAGAAGACGGTGGCTGAAGCCCTGGTATGTCTAAACAACCTCTCATCAAATACCAATAGTAAGGAGGTCAAGGAGATGTACAACACGGTCGAGAAAGGATTGGAACGTTGTTATCCGTTTGGGCAGCAGGTTCTGCCAGTTAAGATTCATTTGTCAAAGATCCACCTTGCGCCCTCTGGAATGATTTACCGTGAACTCATCGAAAGGTGCGTCGACCAACTCCGGGTCATCTACAAAGCCGTTGGTCCTTGGAGGGAAAAACTGCCACTATACTGCGTTCCTCTGCGTGCTCCACCAGGTTCTGCTCAAGATGGCAAGGAGTTAAAGGGTATGGAACTTCTTCGCAGGAGCGTATCAAAGATGATGGAGGACCAAGTTCATTTCGGCGGTCAGACCTGCAGGTGGTATGAAGAACCAAATTGTCATTAGTTCATCATTGGTGGGCAGCACACTTATTCTGTGTGTAAGGAGCTCGGGGAGATGGAGGACCCCGAATCTTCGAGAGCTAAGTATTTTATGGAGTGGGACATTATTGTACTCTGGTCGAATACTCAAGACAACCTGGTGAAAATTTCGAACCTCCTAAACGTTGATGTTGCTGAGAAGAAAGCGGAAGAGACCTACGTTCCCAACTTCGGAGAATGTGGGAGAGGTGGGTTGAGCTCGGACGCGTTGACAAGCTTCAAGACCACACCATCCTTGCCCCCCAACATACATCCCCAAAAACCCTACCACACACCCCATTAATAACATCATATGCCATAAACATATACAATACATAGACACAAATAACATACAAAACACATACACAAAATATTTATGCCAATGGCAACACAATGATAACACATACAATAAATGGCTCCCCCAAAGAGACCTATTTCCAAGACACGACACTAATACCTCCACACATAACACCGAAAAACTAAAACAATACTACCAACATACCCAAAACAAAACATACTCAGATATCATCCAAGCCCATCACCCACAAGAACAACTCTTAGACTCAAGATCTGTAACACCTCCTATAATTATCCCACTCTTAAACATCTACACAACAGAATGCAACCCCGAAAAAGATATCCTTACATCCTCAAACATAATTCTAATAGATAAAGATCAAGCACATCTATATGAAGAAAATGGCCGACACTTACACACCATCCCCATTACTCGACTTCAATGGTTATGGAATCAATACAATACAAAATTAAAAACCCCCACAAACATCGAACCAAAGAGTCAACACTTTGCTGCCTCGAAGGTACTTATACTGCTCACTTGTTTGTTCATGCTATTCGTGTAGTGTAGCTTCAATGTATCTCACCGTCGGCTGCCAGCCGACGGCTTGACATCTAATGGAACCTGACTCTATTCATTCTGATTTTTGCAAGATTTTTGCAAGAATCACCTCACTGTAATTATGAGTAAGGCTAAAGATGTGGAGACTCAGAAGCTTCCCCTTGTTTTCGTTCTTGATGACCTCTGCAACAAGTGGCAAGTGGTTTTTACCGCCTGGCAGATGGGTCAATTAATTGGTGAGAACGGTCAACCTCCTCTGCAGATTCCACGAATTCCGTAACGTGACATCACGCACACGGACCTTTCATACCTCGTCAACCTGCGTGACGAGGACTCCATGAAGCTTGCTGAGGCGATCTTGGATAAGAAGGTGTATATTTAGGTGAATGCAGGAAAGGAGAAGGGGGTTGTTGGTGTGTCGATGAAGTCGTGGGTAAAGGATGTGAAGATGAACTACATCATCAAGAACGAATTGATGCTGAAGTACCGCAATTATCCACTGAAGAAGCCTAGAGAGTCCGCATATGTTCCGTAGGCGTATGAGCAGTTTACGTTGCTTGCCACTGAGAAGGGTATCAACAATGAAACCCTTGATAACATCCGACACGAGTTGGAGTAGAGCAATGCCGGCGCTGCATTCCTAAAGAGGAGGAACAACGGCATTACTCCGACAACTAATGAGGCCTCGCCCGAATTTTGGTCTGCCGTGACGAAGTACACCGTTCTTTGTGATGAGGATTTGGTTGATGAGTTCGCCATTGGCTTTGATGTTCGTGTTGCGAAGGGGCTTGTTGAATTGGTGAAGAAGATCGACGACAAGGGAGACGTGCAACTCGAGAAGGGAGCTCGCGAGATGTTCGTTGTGTTCGGATTTGACGAAGCAGGGGAATCGATCTTTATTGGCAGAGACGGGCTCAAAGCAGTTGTGTAGAGGGTGCTTCGAGTGACTGATGATGAGCAGTCTGAGATTTTCGCTCCAACAGTTCTCATAACTGACGACAACTCCAGTTTCCAAATTGAGTCGGAATGTCGCAGTTCGATTGGGGTTTGTGCCGTCCACACAATTTGTTACCTCCATGACAATAGCCGGAAGTTTAAGGTATCGGCCATGCACGACAGGCCCCTCTGGCTAACGTCGGAATCCTCTATAACAAACCGAGCGATGAGTGTGAAAGATTCAGCCAGTTCAAGAAGGTGAGAGGATTGACGAAGCCTCTTAATCCTGTCTATGACGACGTTGCATCGCCCTCGACAGAGAGCTGGTGTGGAGATGTGTACAATCTTTGCATGGGTTTGCTCACGGCAATTTTGAGTCCCACCTTAGCGGTGAAGGAATCAAACCTCACCGTCTTTAATGCCTGGGGCGGTGGAAATGTCACAACTTTGGCTTTGGTTGGTTTCTTTACCCCTTGTCGTGCTTGCTTTTGTTTTTAGTCCCGCATTTGACCGATTCTTGTCATTGCATCTCGTCGGCTGGCAGCCGACAGTTTTTTGCAGCGGGTTTCTGACTTTTCTTATTGTATTTCTACTCAGCGGGCGAAAGCAACTGTGATTGAGTTTGTGCGCGAGGAGGCTGACGTTGCTATCGCGAAGGAGCGCGTTAAGAACATGTCATTTCTCCCGCAGTCGTCCGGTGATCCTAATCGAATCACCTGGCCTCATCAGTTGAAGTCATCAATTGGGGTTACTCGGCTTGCAGAGAATTTAGCGCCGCCCCCGGAGGTTGTGAAAGATGATGAATTTTCTCTTGTTGCTATGAAGGTAGTGGATGAGTTCGTGGTTCAATCCACCCAGGCATCCATATCACGGAATTCGTTGGATGTGTATGATTTATCGGACGACCAGATTTCGGATCGTGACATCAGGTTGAATAAAGAGAAGCCCACTCTGGAACATCCATATACCCTTATCAGCGGAGTACATCAGTCAGTTGTGCCGAATGTATTGCCAACAATAGTGGAAGAGGCGATGCCAGCCGGTTCTGTGGTCATCAATTTGGCCGAGCAACCGCGAGTTGAAACAGTTGTCCGGACTGTCCGCACATTTGTGGCAGTTCCAAATGCAAAGATTGTCCATCCTTCGAATCTCGCAAGGGATCCTGCTGCTCGGAGAACGATTACTCCGGATTCTGGAGTCGTCCAGCCGGAACCTCAGAAAGATGTTCCCGTGATTTCGACGGGTACTGACGTCCCTCCTAGAAGTCCTAAAGCAAAGAAGTCGAAGATTAGCAGCAAAACTTCTGGAAAGAAGTGGGCGACGTCTCCATCGGCAAAGACGAAGGGTTTTGTTGCAAAGCGCGATGCAAGAAGCAATTCTTTTTCAAGACCGAACACCCGAATGACCCCCGATGGCGATGATCACCCCAACGAGCCTATGTCTCCTGTCGTGAATCCTGCAGGCAATCCATCCGGAGGTTAGTTAGTTAGTTAGCTTACCGTAGGTTTAGAATTTAGTGACTTAGCATGCAACTAATCTTCTGAAATAATTATGTACCACAATGATTCCGTGCTGAGCTACATTGCTACTTCTATGTTAGATTTTATGAATTATTTTCTGACCTTGTCAAATCTTTCGAGTTGGTTTGTCGGCTGGCAGCCAACCTTGGATCTAATGTCTTGTAAATGGTCTTTCTTTAAATCAGCTGATCAGGGGATTTGTACTCCTGTACTCGATGCTTTTGGTGTAGTGGAGCAAGTTGCTGCAGATGGAGAATCTGAAGCGTTTGAGCACATGGTTCAGGTGGGTTTGACACCCCTCAAAGATTATTTCCTTGTACTAGAATTGAATGGTTTGGTTCTCACGCATGGCGCTGATCGTATTACAAAGTTCCGGCCTTACACCCAAGAATTTCTCAAGTATTGTGTTGATAATTTTACTGTCGTGATTTGGAGTTCCGAAAGTCCGGCTGCAGTGGGGACTCTTCTAAACGACCTGCAAGATCAGTTCAAATTCATTCTCAAGAGAATCAAACATATCTTCGATAATACCCATTGCGATGTAGCTCGATATACTGATGATGGCAAGAAATTCTACCTCTAGAGGCTATCAACACTATTTCTTAGTTATGGGGATTCGATAGGGAAAGGAGCCAATAGCGCCAACACCCTTTTGATTGACGTTCATCTGTACTCGAACGTCAAGAATTCTCCATACAACGCCATTCATCCGATGCCCTACACTCTCATTTCAACTGAGACTGCCAAAAAGAGTGAGCAAGCTCTATCGGTGATAACTTCTTTTCTGAGTGCGTTGAAGGAATTGGGTTGGTCTGTTCCCTTGTACACCTCAACAGTGGACTACCTTATTTTGGTGAAGAAGTCTCTCTTGCCCTTTCAGAGTGACAAGCCTCGTCGTCCTCGTCCGCAACTTGCGATTCCGGAATTGAGTGCTGAGCTCTCAACTAGTGGGGATATGGTCATGCCTGATGCTGCCGTTGCCGATGTTGTGCCTTATGGCCGCAGGGTGACCTTCCTTGTACCTAAGCCTATCGACCTTAATAGGACTCAGCTGGTAGCCGTTCTAGGGAATCCTCGATTACTACCAGGACAACTGGAGTGGGAGCAGTATGTTTGGTCCTTTCCAAGCGAGAAGCGTCCAAGGTCTCCTCCAAGTAGACGTTAGGTCAATACGTCGGCTGCCAGCCAATGCTGAAATTCATTCCATTTCTTTTCGTGACATTTGTCATGACTATGGAATTTTTTATAGTTCGCACAGTGATATTATCTTTGTGTGAATGTTTACCCATAATTAACATCGATTGTAATTATCTCAACTTCCTATGCACTTGATGGGACCTTAATTCATACATCATCATCGATTCATTTCTCCAGGTTAACTCTGGAGTTGGCGACGCAAGTGAGTGGTCTTTATCGCTTCGCGCCGGACCATCTGAGAAGGTCAATGAGTACTTCGTTGTCTTATCTTTGAACGGTCTCTTGATGGCGCAAGGTGTTGGAGCCGACAGGAAATGGCATACCATCTTTCGGCCTATGCTGAAAGAGTTTCTCGAGTTCTGTGTTTCCAACTTCACTGTGGCAGTTTGGAGTGACCAATCCAGCTCTTTCCTAAAATTACAAATGTTAGCTCTTGAGGGACAGTGTAGCATCGTTAGTGAAATTAGACATCGTTTCCACAACAGTTTCGGCGACACAGCGACGACATCGTTCAACGGTCGGACTCTTTACATTTGAAGGCTTTCTACCCTGATTCTGCATCCGTCCGGCCTGTTAGGCACTGGGGCAAATAGCTTAAACACTCTTCTACTCGACTGCTGTCGTTTTGCTAGTGTCCGGAATAGTCCCCTCAATGCATGCATCCATTGACATTCGATCTGATCTCGAAGGAGACCGTGAAGAATGTCGTTCTTCCTAGTGTCGTTCAGTTCCTTTCCAATTTGGTTTCATCAAGATTGCATGTTCCTGGGTTTGTATGCGAGAACATCGATTCGACCGGATATCCTCGTCTTTGGCCCGATGACCCAAAGTGGGTTGAATATGTCGAAGCTTACCCCAGCTCGATGCGTCTCAACATATCTTCTTCTTAGGATAGAAGGGTCGGATGGCAGCCGACGCCTTTAAATGGTCATTTTGTTAGACCTTTATTGACTTGCTGTAAATACAATTTTTTGGGTAATAAAACTCTTTCATTTTTTGATCAGTCATTTGTGATTGGTGCCTCACTGAATTCATGTATGTCTACTTTATTGACTTCAGATGCAAAATTCATTCCTTGAAGTCGGAGTTCCTGGGGATATTTCGCACCAACTTGCCATCGCGATTGATGAGGGAGACATTGATTTGACGGATATCTCCCCGCGCTTCAGCGGTTTCCAGTCACTATTGGGAGATTACGAAAGACTGGAGCATCAAGATGTCAGTGGTGCCTCTTGTGGTCGTGGATTTCATATGGATTCTGGCCAATGTTCACTTCAGCGTGGCGGGGAGCCTGCACTTGTTTTCGAACCTTCTGTTGTAGTTGAGATCGGGTCACTGATTCGTCCTGGGAATGTCGCTCTCGTTTCCGGCTCCACCCGCTGTCACATTGAGGAGGTGGACATGGACGATTAGTTTCGGATGGTGCTTGTCCTGTTGGTGTCAATGTTGTCGGCTCCCAGCCGACACCATTGTCTGCTTCAGTTCCCGCTGCCGACCTCAGCTCCGATGTGGTTCGTAGGAACATTCACGTGGGTCCTTCAAGCCACTACCTCGTCCTTGAACTAAGGGGGCTTCTCTTCGCCGAAAGTTTTGTTTGTCGTGGCAATGCTAAGAGGAAGAGCTTTTATAAGAAATCTAGGCCTGGGATTCGAGAGTTCCTTGCTTTCTGCCAGTCGTCCTTTTCGTTGGCCTTTAGGTCAACCAATACGTTTAGAGAGATCCATCGACACATGAATCACTTGTTCGATGTTTTTCTGCACTTGCGAAAGGACACAAAAGTGTTGGGCACTTCCTACTATGATTCCTCTACGGCCAAGAATCCCACGACTTTAGTTGCTCCCTTGCTGAAAAGGTTGGCCCGATTGTTTTCTGATAGAAGCTTTTTAATCGGGCTTGATGTGAATGAGCAGAACACGCTTCTCGTTGATCCCTTTCCTTTCCACAATATCCTCAATAGCCCCTACAGTGTTGTTCATCCTTCTCTATTTAAGTACAATATTCCAGAGATCTTAGTTCCCGGGATGCAGCCGTATCTTTTGAGTGCGTTAATTCCCTTTCTCTCGGGACTTTTGAAGTCTGGGGTTAATGTTCAGGAGTACTGCCATTTGAATTGGGAATTCGGAACTTCTCGACTGTACCTTGGGTCATTTCAGCATCAAAAGTACAGGGAGGTCATCTATCCCCACGCCTTGGGTTTCGACGCGCCATATTGTCCCAATGAAGTGGTATCGAAGCTATTAATTGCCTACTCGAACTGAGTATCCATTAGTTCTCGAATGGGCTTTTCCGAGTTTCTTTTCCTCTTTACTACTAATGACAATCAGAAACTGATCCTTTATTATCTTGTAATTTCTTAACTTTTGCGATCTTATGATATATTTCCTAATTCCAGTTTTTCTGTGTGTATGTATTGCCTTTATCACATGTCTGTTCTTCATCCCTTATGATGGTCATGTGCGTTGTTTTGCACCGTCGGTTGGCAGTCGACGGTATAGTGTTTTCATCCATCCTGAATATTCGGCATGATGACGATTGTCTTCTTTTTTATTTTCCAGGGGTCATCCTTTTATTTCAAATGCTTATATGGAACCCCTTCACCGTATCGCAAGTGTGTTGTCCTCTGTGTCAATGGGCTCCTTTGCTTTGTAAAACCACGTGTGCCAACTTCTGGAGCTTGCACTCGTGAGAATATTGTTCGTCGGCCGGGCCTGGCTTTGACGTCGCGCTTTGGTCAACGCTACCGATGGAGGACTTACAACTTGTCTTGCGGCATATTCTTCGTGTTGGCGTTATGGATAGGCTGTCATTTGTCTGTAGCAGACGTGACTTAGCTCAGAGCAGAAATTTCCCTTGGAGTTACAAAACGATGTTGATTCTTTCTAAGAGGAATCATACGCGTTCTGTCTGCCTGCCTCATCAAGTTTTGTTCGTGGATGTGAACCCAAGGTCTCTCCGGAAAAACCCCGACAACATTTGTTATATTCCCTGGCCGTTTAAGGGTCATTTGAGCCTTCGAGGCAATGACCATGTTATTCCTAACGTGGTGACCGACATCCATCCCTTCATCCATCCGCTTCACAGATTTTCAAGCGTCCCTGAATATTTGAAGCAAGCACATCGACTTGGTCAGTCTCATTGGGCGGTTTCAAAGGCGCGTGAGTGTGGGTGGACAGTTGTTCGATGGGACGAAATCGAATGGTACTAGGTCTTCTTCTTCGGCTGCCAGCCGATGGTCTTTAAATTAGTTTTTGTCTGTGATTTGAAGGATGCATTTTGTGAAGTTCATGACACTGAACGTTTGTGTTGTATAATTTGATTTAGAGTGTTCATGTACGGTTTATTAGTTTCCGATCAACTTCAATCTAGGATGGTTTTCTTCTAGGAAGTTGTATTTTTTAGTTCTCGAGAAGTTATCTTTTTGGTTGGCTGCCAGCCGACACTGTAATTTGTTCGGATCAATATACATCTCTTTTTTGCAAGTGGTATATCTTTTATTGCAACATCGAATTTGTCCATTGTGTTTTTCTTGCTTTAATACTTTGCCCTCTACTACCCGCGGGCTGATTTTTTTTCTCAGTAACTTGTTTTTGAGTCGTTCTTATTTGTAGACTTTGTTTTGTCCATATTTATTTAAATATCCGTTTACTCAATTGAAACATGTTGATGTAATTTTTATACAAAAGTGTTAATCATAATTTGTTTTTAACCTTAAAAATTGGTATGAAACAACCATAATCATTTTACAATGAAAATTTAGTTTAGCAATGTTTGAGTGTTGAGCCAAAATACAAATTTGTGTCATACTCTTGATAGAAGTTGAAATGATGAAAAAATGATATTTTCCAAAGATAAGAGAATGGGTGTATTAAATTATATCAAAAAATGCCTATGAATGTGTCTTAGTGTAACTTAAACATATTTTGGATTAATAGTTACATAATGGCTAATTTGTGTAATTATCAATGTACCACAACATCTATGGTAAGTCTAATAGTCATAGAATAGTATCATTCATCCAGGAAATTTGTTATTTATAATTTGGGCAATCCATGGTTTGGATTGGGTTGTAAACCATTTCCATAATTGATATTGAAGTGAACAGGAAGGAAATGTCATAGAAAACAAAATAAAAGAGAGCTAATAAATGTCAATTACAGTATATTATGAATCTTTGCACTCCACGTACTTCACATTTTTTTATAACTTGACTCAAATATCTAAAGTCTTATAGGTGAAGGTATAAAATCCCTTGTATGTTAATGTTGCCATAGTAATTTCAAGCCTAATTTATCCTCTAACAATGTTATGCCATGATAAAAATACATGGCTCTTACCATGTGGCTAACAATATCTTTAAGGTAAATTTATCCAATTTTATTTAGGAGTGATTGTAGGAACAAAATAGGATTGATTGTTAGGAACAAAATAGGAGTGATTGGTAGGAACCGTAAGTCTTATCTAAACCACCTTCAAATATAAAGAGAAAGACAATCATGTTTAATTTTTCTTGTTGTAAATAAGAGTCTTTCAATGGCTATAATATTGTATATGGTATATAAGAAATATATTTAATGTGGAAGCTATAATTGAATTAATATATACCATGCCAAAATCACACATCAAAGAAATTATACCATAAATCTGTTTGGAATGATTAGTGGTTTCAAGTATACAAATTATAATGATTAGGTTGTCTATTAAAAACATACAACAAAATATAATTATATTGTAGAACATTAATGCTTAGTGTGAATGTCATATTTTTGCCTTTGAATTGATTCGGTATGCCCTTTGAAATTCTATTGATGTATAGTCTTGAATGACTTTTCAAGAAATTAAGATTGTATGGATGTCAAATTGTCTTGATTCTTCTCCTACTAAGCCATCTTGGAGGCATTCTGCTCCATGGTGTTGAAAGAACTTTTTTTGCATCAATGAAATTTGTGGCTAGTAGTGATGGCAATCCATGTTCTAGAGCCCTACCTATTGTACCCCAACTTCCTAAAGCGGTGGTTCCCCTACCCTTCTTAAAACCAAGCCACCTTCTCCATGGCCAGGGAGAATTGACCCCTTCCCTCGTCCTTATCCGAGGTGGGCCCAATCTTAATTGCATAGGCTCATTTTTCTGACCCTCTTATTTTGGAGGGTCAAGAGGTTTTTTGGATTTTTTTTTACAAATTGAGGCCTACGGCTATTGTTTATCCTAGAGGTCCTTCTCTTGCTATAAATAGGGCCCCATTCAAAAACAAAATAAGAGCCAAGTTTGGCCCCACCACTTCGTGGCCCACCTCGGGTAAGGACGAGCGAGGGGGTCAATTCTCCCTGGCCCCCTCTCCATGTGGTCATGATTAGTGACATAAGACCATAAAAGTAGGAGGGGTCACCTCTTTTCACTCTAATACCCAACTTTTTTGGTGTGCCAGTTCTAAGTTGAAAGCTTGGAGTACTTGTTTTATTCATGGAGTTACATGATTGCAAAGAAAGATAGATTTTCAATCTTTTTCCTAGTCTTATAAATCAATTTTTTGGTCAAGTATAAATCAAGAGTGTAAAATTCATTGGTATTTGTGGAACTACTTGTGAGAGATACATTATAATGATTTTTCTTGATTTTCTATTTTGTTTGTTTTGAGCCCTAAAGGACCAAGTGTACACGTGGGGGTACAAGTCCATTGATTATCTTTCAATCCGTACGGTCAAATTCTCAAAATGTTTACCACAACATCTCATACAACTTTTGAATAAAAGCCTACAATTACATTCTTCAAAATTTAATCCTGACACTCTTTAATCAATGGAGTATAGATTCATCTATTAAAAAAACCTTGGTCCTTCAGGGATTAGTTTACTTTCTAATTGTTTTTTTCGCTAATTTTATCTTTGCAGCTCAGAGTTTTTATTTTATTGCCATAAAATGAGGAGGGATAGGTAGAAGAAATAAAAGGATTCTCAGCCAGGTTGTTAGATGATCTGTATTTATTGAGTATATTTAATGGCACAAATTAAAATAATTTAATCTTGATGATAGGTGATGCGAGAGTTATGACGTCAATGTCTGACTTAGCATTTAGGAATGATTCCAATTTTGCATCCAATCCAGCAAGTTTAAAAAGGGTTGTTTTGGTCATTGCAACACTCAACACTCTCTTTGTGTCATTTCCTAGTTGGACAAAGGCCAAATTTATTAGCAAATCTAACAATTGGTGGCATTTTGAGTATATCATGGACTGGCTGAGAATAGTAGTTGAAGTATCTTTGCTTTTTTTTCTTCTTCTTTTAAAACTTCTTCCCCTTTCTTTTTTGTTGAATCTGTCCAAAGTGAGTTGGTGCAATTATTCACCACATCCACTGAGGTTTCGGCACGTAGAATATGGGCACACAAAAGAGATAGATCTGAAGGCAACATACCAGTGGCGTGTGTCATCTCAGTTCTAAACTGTGAAATCTAGATTTATTCCTTTGCAAATCTCTCTGTCTTGCTTTTTGTGGCAGTACGGTACCTCAAGTATCATCCTTTTCCTCATAACCCAAAACATGTGAAAACACTGCAACTGGATGTGGCAAAAGAGTTTCATATTTGTTTGATTTCAGTGTGGAAAGGTTCGGGGTGACATGGTGGCCCCATCCTAGATGGTTACCTAAACTCGTGTGGAGCCTTACCGGGAAACCACTTAGCGCCAAATCCCTGAAGGACGACAAGGTACCAAATTTTTCTCTTCAAATGCAACCATTTTACTATGTACAGTCAAAATTCACACTTTTAAAACTATATCATCTCGTATGAGTTTGGAAGAAATCCCATGGTTACATTCTCAAAAAGTTAATCTTGGCAGTGAAAATCAATGGAGTAGAAATTCCTCTATTATTGGCGGAGGTCCTCCAGAACTTCATTTTAACCCCTAAAAGACCAAGTGTCCAAATTTGGCTTTTTGAAAATTCGGTCAGGTTTCTATGCTGTCAATTTCAAACATTCATCTTTGAAATTCTTACCATAGAAGGGCATTACCAAGACCTTAGTGGAAAAACAATTTTTTCCTAAGTTGGACATTTGATGAAAAAGTTATAGGGTTTTTAATTTCAAATGGGGAGGGTGGGCACCTCGGGCACCTCCAAAAACTTTTGATAGGACACTCTATTGAAAGTGAGATTTTCAGTACTCGCAAGTAATATTATTTCCCTTCATGTTGTCAAAAAAAAATTCTTGTCTTTAGTGAAAAATAGCATACCAACCCAAGTCAAACATTTTCACACATTGTCACTCATTGTCGGGCAAGGTACCAAAAAAACTTCTTCTTTTCTACATAAAACCTAGAGATCTTCATATTTTTCACTTTTTATTTTTTCCGCAACAATATGTAATGTAAACCTTCTTATTAACCATTCGGATTATCAATCAAAAACATATTAAGTTCAAAAAAAATTAAAGTGTGAATTAACAAATTTCGAGCCTCCACTCCTTGCACACTTGTTTTGAATATGCTACACCCTGTCTCTACCTCTAAAAATTGGTGTGTGAGGAGCTAACATCATGCTTAACAAGATGGTAATAGATTTCGACCTTGTGTAGTGAAATTTTTTGACACCAACTGAAGTCAAAGTTTGCTGATCCACTAAACGCAGGGAAGAAAATGAACCATTTGCTTGACTTCGAACACTATAATCTTTCAATCCGTGCGGTCAAAGTTTATGAAACTTTGTACATGTATTACTTAATAAGCCTTTATTGAGATCCTACGGTCAGAACTAAAAATCAAAGTTTTTGTTACCTTCTTTATTCATTGCACTAGAATCCATTAATTTTGAAGTGTTTTTGGTGTAAAACTGCCTTGGTACCTTAGGGGTTAACCCGTGAAGGACCAAGTGCCAAAAAATAGGTTTTTTGAAAGTTCGGTAAGGTTTTTATGGTGTCAATTTACAATATTGGTTACCTAAACTCGTGTGGAGCCTTGCATATTGTTAAACAAAAATTCTTGTATTTAGTAAAAAATAGTATAGTTGTTTTGAATATGCTACACCCCTTCATACCTTTAAAATTGGTGTACTAGGAACTCATCATGATCAACACGATGGTAATGTATTTAGACCTTCTATAGTGCAAAAATTTGACATTCAGTGTAGAAAAAGTTTGTTGATCCACTTAAAATGCAAGGAAGAAAATAAACCATTATCTTGACTTCAAACACTATAATCTTTCAATAAGTGTGGTCAAAGTTTATGAAATTTTGTGAGTATGATACTAAGCTTTAATGGAGATCCTATGGTCAAAACTAGAAATAAAAGTTTTTGTTTCCTTCCTTACTCATTGCAACAACTTTTGAAGTGTTTTTGGTGTGAAACTGTCACCGTCCTTTAGGGGTTAAGTTAAATATCACCCAGCCTTTCTCTCTTCTTTGCTTTCCTCTTGTGAAAGAATGTTCATGAATAAAATGAAGGAAAATAGTAACTACAAAAATACCAAAAAAAAAAAGGGGAATTGAACATACACGCTCACTGACAGCCTCGGGAACAGTGGTGATGAACACAGAGGGAACACTGTTCCAACTTAAAACGGGAGGCTGCCCCAAAGCAGGGAGCAACGGGCAGTGTGGGTATTTTTTCCCGGGCAGCGTGGGCATTTGCGCCCGGGAGCCCGGGCTGGAACCACGGGCGACCGCCTGTTGGAGGCCCGTTGTGCAAGCCCCCGAATTCATTCTGTAGTCTATTTCAATTAATTATTTACATATTCATTTCTTAGAATAAAACAACTTGGGTTCCTGTGCTTGTGGTGGGCGTATTTGTGATTGTCATGCTGTATCTGTCCTTACTCGGATGATAGCAATCTGATTTTATTTGGTTTTTAACATTTCGGTTTTTATTTTATTTTATTTTGATTCAAATATCCAGTAGTCTTGCAGTGAATGGGGTCTTTCTGGCATTGAAGAGATTAACCCCTTAACCCCTAAAGGACCACGACCACTTTCGCTCTAAAACCAGTCCAAAACCGCCACTGCCAAAAAGAGACATGAAAATCACATTTTAAAGTGAATTTTGGGTTTTCAACCGTAAGATCTTAAAAAAGACTTCTATATAAACATGCCGTAAAATTTTGGTTGCAATCCACCGCACGGATTGATAGATGTTAGTGTTTAAAGTCAAAACAATGGTTCATTTTCTTCCCTGCGTTGAGTAGATCAGCACATTTTGACTTCACTTTGTATCAAATTTTTGCATTGTACAGGGTCTAAATCTTTTACTGTTGTCTTAAGCATGATGTTATTTCCCAACACACCAATTTTTAGAGGTAAAAAAGGGGTGTAGCATATTCAAAAAAGTGTGCAAGGAGTGGAGGTTCAAAAATTGCCAATTCACGTTTTATTTTTTTGTGAACTACGTATGTATTCAAATGATAATCCAAACAGTAAATAAGAATTTTTTCATCACATATTGTTGTTGGAAAAATAAAAAGTGAAAAATATGAAGATCTCTAGGTTTAATGTAGAAAAGATGAAGTTTTTTCCCCCCGTTTCCCGACAATGTGTGAAAATGTTTGACTTGGAATAAAATGACTTTTTACACTAAAGACATGAATTTTTTTTGAAATTTTTCAAAAAAGGAAATATTCTTTATATGAGTGAAAAATCTCAATGTCAATAGAAACTTTTGTCAAAATTTTTGGAGGTGCCCGGAGTCCCCACTTTTGGCTTTAAGTGGTACTAACTTTCAAACCACAAATCCACAAAATTAAATAAAAATATGTCCACGAAGCTCTCATCAGAGGCAATCTAGAATAAAAAATTCAGAGAAAAAGGATTTTTTTTCAAATTTTAGGAACCTGCCCAAAAATCATAATTCCCCCCGAAGGAGACTCTGGTCCTTTAGGGGTTAAACGACCACAACGTTTTAGCACCCAAACTCGCTGAAAACTTCCAATTCAATGCATTCAACATAAAATGCAAATAAATATACTTTTTACATATCTCAGTGTATGATCTTGTACTTGGATTGTGCAAGTGTGTGGTAATTTTTTTGTTTAAGTTTCACTGTACAGATTGAAAGATATTGGCCTTTGAGCTAAAATATATACTCTTCTTGATGTTGTAATAAAGACCCTTAACAAACTTTGATCACCTTCTATGGCAACTCTATGCACTAGAGTCTATGATTTTCTAATTTTAACTTAAAAAGGATCATGTTAGGCATATGTGCACCAAAATTTAGAAGTAGAAGAGGGACAAAAGACGTCGTTAAAAATCCTGCAATGCAACTATGTGCTAAGAATTAACAATACACTTCAAGTTATTAATATCTCATATCCTTCTCAAATTTTGCAATTCAAAAATCCATACGGTAGATGCAAAGATTTTCATTCCCTTTCCAAGAGATTTTAAAAAAAAATGAACTTATAAACTTCTTCAACCAATCGAAATATGATAAACATTGTAATCATTTCAAAATCTTTTGTTTAACATTGATTGTATACCACAATACTAAGTCATCAACACTAAACAATGACAATACACTAATTAGTCAAGAAGAATAAATGATGATAAATAGACAAGATATGAGTGGTGTCACTTACCATGCTAGCAAATGCCACTAACTATGTTTTTTCCAAAATACTCACCCTCTAAAGCCCGCCACAGGCTATTGCTCAGGCGGGCATCAAAATTTGTTCTTAATTTTTTTGATAATTTTTTTTTGTGACTATTTTCTTTGACCACCTTTAGATGAGGCTGAAATTAAATAAATCAAATTCGTTTCGGGTTTTGATCAAGAGTAATTTTAATTAGGCTTTACATTTGACTTGCTCATTTTACCAAGTGTACATCATTAATACCTAAAAAAATAAATTCAAACACCTAAAACAAATAAGTTCAAATAGAATAACATAATTCAAATAAATATAACAGTTCAAATAAATATCACATTTCATAGAAATATAACACGGTTCAAACAAATACAATTCAACAGCAAGATTATCAAACCAAGACAACAAATACATGATTTTAAAACCAAGAAAGCAAATACAAAAGAACTCCCATTTGCATGAGCATTTACAAGAAGATACTTCAACTTCATTGAGTGATTATCCAAAAAGAATTGGACACAAACTTGGGCACTCTTGGCAGAGAATTGGGCACTCTTGGCACAAACTTGGACACTCCTAGCACAAACTTGGACACTCCTGGCACAAACTTGGACACTTGTGGCACAATCTTGGACACTCCTAGCACAAACTTCCGCACTCTTGGCATTGACTTCAACACTCTAAGCACTCACTTCGGCATCTCTAGGCATAGACTTCGGCACTCCTCCACTTCTTACTTCATATTCTCTTTCTCTGCCTAAATATAATAGATGACAAAGTAAAAAAAAACACAAAAACAAATAACAAATAAACAAAGTGAAGCACAAACAAGTAAGGCACATAAAAGAAAATATCAAAACCTTCAACTGATGCACCAACGACATTACACATGACATATCAAATACACCTCCAAAATTGTAGAAAGTGCATCCACTGACGCTTCTTAACACCATTCCAGTGGATCCCTCCTCTAAAAAATATCACAATCAAGTCAATAATAGTCCTTCAAACAAACCACCAAGAAATAAAATTACGAGTGAAGTAACTTACCCCATCTTGAAAGCTAGAATAAGACACTATAAGAAATCCATGATTTTTGTGACGTTAGCTGTGATCAAGTGTGTTTTTCAAAACATGTTTTTGCGAACGGGTCGTGCCTTGGGCTCTCGGATTTTGGTGGATGTTGCACCAAACATGGAAAAATTGGCGGAAAAATGCAGAGATGTTAGCATAAACGTATTTGTTTTGCGGGACGTCCTAGTGAACATAGTCATGTTTTAGACAACGTCCTCAGAAAGGTGACAATGCCACGTCGGCAGGGGGGTTTCAGCTTCACTGTGAGTAACTTCGAGATTGTTACTCCAACCTCCCGTAAAACACTGCCCAATGGTTAAAACACAATGGAGATGGGCTGACCCCTACAAAAATAAAAACGTGGATGTCGTTATTGACATCACAAAAAACGTGGATGTCCTTACTGACATCACAAAAAACATGTTTGAGCCACGTATGCAAGGTAGAAATTGGATTCTTTTTAAAATGTTTGTGCCACGTAGGCAAGGTTGAAATTAGCTGCCACGTAGGCAGAGAGGATGTTGGAACAGAGGTCTGGATGGACGTCTACTGTGACATTTAAATGTTTATGCTAACACCATGACAAATCCAAAAATCCCATATGGATTGTCACCACTTGTGCATCCCATTGTATATACATGTAAGGCCTTCTCTCCTATCTCATCACACTTGAATCAAGAGTGATTCACTTTCATCCATCTATTTGGATGAATTTGAATTACCCTTGAAACTTAAAGTGATACGGTACTTTTTGATGATATGGTGCTTCTTTTTGGTGACATGGCACTTGCTTTTGCTGACTTGGTGCTTGCTTTTGGTGACCTCCATCTCAACGAACGTCACAGAAAACGTCATAACGAATGTCACAGAAAACATACCGTGTTAGAAATGACGTCCCAATTTACACTGTCCACAATTAATTATTGCATTAAACTATGCTGATTGGACATGCCACGTCATATTTTAAAAAGTGACACGTCATATTTTAAAGGTGCCACGTCATAAAATGGCGGGTCCACGTATGCAAGCCTAGTCACAATCGTATGCTACGTCATGCGCCACATCATGGGCCACATTACCAAGGGCCCGGATGAAAAAGTTGGGGATGTGGCACTGCCCGTCCATGTGGCGATGACGTGGACGCGATATGGCAGCCACATGGCAGATTTTTAACACCTTCAACCCCCAAGCTTTTGTGACGTTTTAAAAAACATCGGCCTGTTTTTTGAGATTTTGGCATGTTTTTCGCATGTCAATTACAACGGATTTTTTTGGATGTCAACATTGACGTGCCGGATGCTGCACAAAACATAATTGCATGTTAGTTGCCCTGTCACAAAAAACACGGGTTTCTTATAGTGAGAAATAATGCCAAATTCACTCTTTCTATATACAGATTCCATCGCAATCTTGAGAACTTGCAATAGATTGATTGTAATCTAAATTACATCATGCGTACAAATATTTGAGAAACAAAAAATAAAAAACAAACAAATTACTTTATTAACTCTAGAAAGAACCTGATTAGATGTCTTATTACGTACTTTTGAGGGATCAACCAAATCCACCTCCTAAAACGTTCACAAAACCAAATATTAAACCAGAGTCATAAGACAAAAAATCAAAATATAAAGTTACTTGTAAGGTCTTCAATTTTAGCTATTCTTCAAAGACAAGATCTCCATACTTAGGATGAGCTACACCTCTGTTGATTGCACGCTGAGACAGTGTCATATCAACGAGATCGGTCAAAGCGTTATACTGCTGGTAAGACTTTTCGTTGCCGTGTCCAGTCACCCGCATGTCCTTTTTTGAAGGAATATTGGCTTCTTGCATTCGGGTGATGCCAATGCGTCGAGGAGTCTTATTCCCCTAATGAACATGTGTCTACTTGTATAATAGCCCAATCAAGAATTACAGCCTTGAGGATGGGAAAGACTCGCTGCAACACTGCTCAACACAAGACACTCCTCTTCATAAGAGTGAATACCACTCGTGGTCACATGCATACCAAGCCCTTGGTTGAACGAACGTTAAACAACAGTTGTCCCAACTTCTTTGACCATGAGGTATTAAACATCTTTAAAAATATTGAATGGAATTTCGGTCACTAAAGTTTCAGTGATTTGCTGCTCTTGCTTTCGGCAAATTACACGAACAATTGCACGGAATAGATTCTCGATTTTTCAGAACAACCAACAAAAACATTAGAAGAAACAAGACTCACTTAGACAAATACAACACGCAAACATGCATAAGAATGCAGAACACATGTAGAATACAAGACAAAGCAAAACACATACCATATCCAACACAATGCAATATAGGTTAATTTATTTACTAGGAGAATCAGAAACACTAACAAGCCAGGTGGATACAGGTTGCCGTCCTTCTTCGTAACCTAAAGGGCAAAATCATGAAGTTGTTGTACAAAGCCTCTAATGTCTTCTTTCTCTAACGATTGCTCCAATCTAAGTATAGTGGAGTGACTGAAACAACCACGCCATTCATCAATAGCTTTAACGGCCCAATTTTCTGAGTGTTGGCTCTTTTGTTTGCCACCGGCAGCCACGGTTTCCACTTCCTTCATGTCTAATTGACAGAACCGCCTTTGCCCTCCATCCTCACCAACATTGCTTGACTTCGTATCAACACTTTTAGCTGCCACCCAGGGACGGCGACCACCTCCATCATCTTCGTCTTCAAAATTGCAAAGGCTCGAGGTAAGGGATCTGGGATCACGATCCTTATCCTTCTTATCAATAACCGCATTTTCTTCCACACAATCCACATCAAGCTCCTCTTCATCTTCCTCATCGTCATCTTCACCATCCAAATTGTCCTCACCTGCAAACAATAAAAGTCATTATTTGAAGACAATATATAAAACAATAAAATAATAACCAAAGTAGAACCTCACATGAATATTGTGAGATTAGAGCACTAACCAGTCATAACTTTGATACCTCCAAGTTTGCTACCATCATCATTGCGTCTAGGTTCGTTCTCTTCCAAAATTTGACAGGGCTTTGCACTCTTCTGATGTTTCGTGCCCATAATGCCCCTTACAACAAACCAAACCAGAACAACATTAGCTCACAACATTTAATCAACATGCATATCTAAAAACAAATTGAGTACATCAATACAGAGTATGCAACAACAACATTACCAAACAACATATAAAGAATGTTAATAGGCAAAACATGTACAAAACAAAACAAATAAAGCTGCAGGTCGAAATGCATAGTGCAGGTGCAGGTCGAAATGCATAGTGTAGGTGCAGGTCCTACCGCAATACTCACAAACTCCAGCTCTTGATACAACTTCATAATATCAAATTACACAGTGATCAACTATTGTAATAAAACAAAACAGGCAGCGAAAAAGAAGCATATAAGTAACACACCATAAAAGCAACGTAAACAATAGCTTTAACAAAAACGATTTCCACAATTTGCAACATGAAGAACCTCTTCACAACTAGTAACAAACTTAAAAAAATTGAACTCACATACCTCAGTGAAACTCATGGCAAAGAAGGACTTCATGATGGAGGAGGTCAAGCTTTTGCCGGTTTTTGAAATCAAATCCTCAACATCTATTTCATCCCTAAAATCCAAGGTAGTAGGTTTGAATTCAATTTGATTAAAAAAGACTGTGAATAATCCAACTGTTGAATACTCCAACTATTCCAGTAAGACAAATTCAAAACAAAAATGTTGAACAAAACATGGGCTTCCGCGTAGTGACTATCTAGCCAATGCCGGCTAGATCCACTGTTAAACATCAAAAGAGTAAAACAAGTAAGCAAAAATTGATATGAACAAAACAAAACATCACCTAGCTGATCAATCAATGTGATGTTGTCATCTAGTATAATACTTGGAGCCAAGTCTTCACTTTCCTTCATGAGAACATGCAAGATTGTAAAAAAACAATCTAATCTTTCAACAGAGACAGGACGCGCAACAGTGCAAATAGTAGCTTGACATAGAGACAACATAAGCACAATCACTAAAAGAAAGACAAAGAGAAAATGTAAATTCACAAGTTCCCCAAAACCTTACAATCTTTGGCGACTATCTCTCTCTCGATGTTCCAGAAGCTTCCAAGCAAATTTTGAACTTTCCATTGAGTGCGCCTTTCTATGATAATCATCCATGAAAAACATTCATCCACACAAATAGAACACCATACAACAAACTGATTTTTGTCACTTGGACTCATCCACGGCAATTGCACCACTTGAATACGTCATTTTCACCTACACAATGTAACTTCATGTAAGAAAGTTAATATAAGTAAATATATTATAACCATAAGATGCAAACATGTTTTGAACATAATTTAACCATAACTACAAACTTGTTTGGAGCAAGTGAGCTTTAGGCTGCGCCAAAGTTCTTTGGAAGAGTGCTTGAGAAGGGATCCCTCAATAATGTCGACAGCGTGCGCAAAAAATCATAAAACATTGATAAGAAACATACAAATTAGCAATTGTAAACCAAAGCTATAGCAACGGCTTTGCACACCAAGCATGGATATTCTACCTAGATGTTTAAGTAATTCTCCCACCCACTAGGTGATGGCAACTCCTCAATGCTAAGCAAGGACAATTCTGCACATGGCAATGAATGTTGTTGTTGCCCCATCATGAGGTGTTCAAATTGATGCACGTTTGTGTTGCACATTGGTTTCTGTCTAGCCAGTTTCTTTTATCAACAACTGGCCAAAGAGACTGAAAGTTCACCTACACTCGCACTTATAAACAATCTCAGTTCTCTTACAGTTCATCCAAGCAATGACTTTTCTACTTATATCCACTTTGAGAGCCAAACAAGAAGGTGCGTGCGCCATCCAAAATTACCATCATGCAGGCTTCGCCGCGCGCTGTCGGCCATAGGGCAGGCTTCGCCGCGCGCCATGGTCATGACGCTGCGCCCGTGTAAAGTCCCTCTTCCGCGCCATCGCTAATCCTCACTATGCGCCGTTCAAGTCAATCGGCACTTGCGAAATGAGGCCTGCAATGTCTGCACACTAGCGGCAATACTCCAAATCATTACTGTGATATCTACACTAGCGAAAATAGTCCTAATTAGGTTTGCGCAGTTGGGAGAAAAGAAAATGGGGTCTATGCAGATTAGAAAAAAACAAATTGGAGAAGATAACTAAAACCCCAACAAGCAACCCTAAAAGTCTTGACGGCTAAGATCTTCTTCAACCTGGATCCAATAGCTGAGATTGTCGCGTTAAAATTATGTTGTAGTATCAATAATGAGATCTTGCATGCCCTAAATCCAACAGTTTCCATTCTTGGCTGAGGAGTGCGCCACATTTGAGAAAATTAGGGTTGGATAAAAGCCTTCTCTTAGGCATAAGCTACTCATTTGTCTCTCACTTGTTTTTCCTTCAGCGCTCTCTTGTGTTCAGTGCGTTTCTATCTTCTACACTTTCCTGTGCCTAGCGCATTTTTGTCTTAAGCTCATTTATGTTGCTAGGTCGATAGAGAAATGTGCGTAGATGTCTAGGTCTTTATCCATTCTTAAGGTGAGCAACTCAGTTGTTATCATCATGTTTGTTTTCTGATTTTCATGACTAATCAATTTTTTTAGTATGCAATGATGTGCCTCTCAAACTTGCAATTCAGATGGATGGCGGTCAAAAAGTACAGCGAACATATTTTCTTGGGTGATCTTGACTTGGTGTTCTTATGATAGGAATAGAAATGGATTTACTCTTGTGCTTGGTGTTATGTTGCATGATGTTTGTTTAGTTTTTATACATAGGGATCATTTTGTAATGTGTACATATCAGCTCTTGGGAGGCAACTGATGAATTTTCATGTGCTTTGTTACCTTTATGAAAAATTACTTTGCCGAAACCCCCTCACAAGTTTTAATTTGGCAAAAGAAGTGGTACTAGAGGATCTCTTCCACGTGTACGGTACGCTTCCTCTAGTAAACAACCTTCTCATCATAAAGTTTCAAGTTCTGCCAACACTTCAAGCTTGGAGAATCTGACGGTAATCTTTGATACAAGTCTGTTTGCAGGACTTTCATATTTGCTCCGGAAAAATCCAAATCTTTGTGCTCAACATGTGAAGTACTCTCTACCTACTAATCCTATTTCATGAAGTTTTATGGTAATATCCTTTGGTTTCCTTGTGCAGTGGCTTTCTTTGCAAATCATGAAGAATCAAATAATGCTTTGAATTTGAATCTCATGCAGGTACCAATTTTTTTTTACAATACATGCTTTTGTTATTAGAACCAAGTCTTAAAAATACCATGATTTATTTGAATGAATACTTCAACAACTAATATAGTTTTTGTTCTACATTTGCAACTTGTGGAGCGTTTACGTCTCTTGTTACTTTGAACTCTTGAGTGCACAATACAAACTAACAATGATTGTTATTAACGTTTGTTGTATTTAATAGTGTTTGTTATAGACTGCTCATTCCTCTTGTTCTAATTGAGAGTTGTTTTTCATAACAGGAGGAGCAAATGCGAGGCCAAGCATTTGTGTGAGATTGTGCAAAATCGTGTATGATTCTGTTATTGATTGCAAGGGTTTAAACACATGACAGTGAAGAATTTGTATACTCTCCACAAGCCCAGGGCTAGTTCCGATGTAAAATTAGTCATCTATAGCAAAGGCAAGAAGAATGAGAGTTGCAATTTCTACAATGGATGGTTCAATTTCTACAACAAAAACCAATTCTAGATTGGCAAAAAATTACTGTTCACTCTTTGTATTTCACATTACAATAGTTGTACAACTTCGAACTTTTTGTAGGAGTTGTAGATAGTTGCAAAGAGTTTATATTCAGATATTCTTTGGTTGGAGTTGTAGATAGGTTTGTGCTCTTGGATTTGATATGCTGGCTGTTTTTCAAGATCTTCAAGATCGGTTTGCTTTGTTTAGGGATGAAAGTTTTGTATACGAACAAGATGATTTTATTCTACATGATTGCTGAAGAGACTTCCTCAAGAAAGAGACCCTAGCTAGATGTGCTAGCATAATTACCATTGTTTTCCAAAACTAAAATTCTAACTTTGAAACTAAAATTTTGACTTCGAAACTAAAAATTCAAAACAAAAATTCTAATCATACTTCCATCCAACAATGCAAACACTTGCCAATAGCAAAAACCTATTGCCAATTGTAATAGTTGTAGCATTGGGCAATAATCGGGCGTTTTCAGGCAGCCTCGTTAGTTTTAGGCATAATCGGGTAGCACAGGTATCAAAACTCGATTGGACATTATGCCGGGTGAATCCTTGACGGGTGAACATCACGGGTTGTTATGTTCCCTCCACGTCGGGTCGGGCTACCACCCGTGCCCTCCGTGTTGGCCACCTCATAGCCTGCAAGGCCCTTCCACCAGGGCCTCACCCTATACATTTCTATTTTTACCTTGATCACTTTGTAGGGGGGCTCCTCTAAAGCGACCAACCCAAAAATAGAGAACCAACACTTCAAACCACTTTTAGGACAAAAATGAAAACTTCCTATGTACATCCAAACTACCTCATTGGTTGTAGGGAAAACGTTTGTATTTTTCCATGGATAACAGAGTTATCCGCAAAGTACCCCAAATCCTCAGTTTCTAACCTTTAGAATGGAAAAGCGAGGGTCGCCGAGTCCACTGGCAGGGTTTCACTGTAGACCTTGAATAGAACACTGGATAGACTAGTTTTTGAGCCCTAGAATTCCCAAACTCGAGTTTGTGCCTAGCTTTTATTTTAAGCAAACTCTGACCCTTCACATCATGCACAACTCTAGGATTGTAGGATACATGCGAGAGTGTCATGACGTTCATGATTGTTCTTGTTTGTTTTTGGGAGATTTGTGCCACTTGTGCCATAAATAACACCTCCTCGAAACCCTCAAACCCTGAATTTTTTTCACAAGATTACTTTGCGGCTACACTCAAATACATGTTAGATTCTCTTTTGCATGAAAAAAGGAGGACAAAAGACCGGTTCCCTTTACAAGTAACTCAAACAACTCAAATCCGTTTCGAAAGAAAGATTCTCTAATTATTCTACAGGTTTGGAAAATTGAAAGATTGTGTAATTTTTTTTAATCTCAATGATTGTTGCACTTAAAAAGAAACATTCAACTCAGATTTGAGAACTCTCATCCCGCAGCCCGGGTCCGAGGGAGGCACCCTTTGCCCGCCAGCGGCTAGCATGTGTCCGCTTGACCGCGTCCGTCCGTTCGTCCGTCCGTCCACAAGTCCGAGCGGCGCTCCGCTGGGCCAACCCCAAAAGGCCCCTCCACTTCCTCCTCCTTCGCTCGTCTCTTAGATCACAAGGAATCTCCTCAGACGGGACCAAATCCGTCTCGCCACTGTTCACCGCAAGCGCAGCGAAGAAGACGAAGCCGACGAGAAGAGAGAAGGTCTAGAGCACGCTTCTTGTTCTGCCTCCGAGAGGTTTTCGTGGTAGTACAGCTATACGCCGCTTGGTCCTGATGAGCCCTGGGGCGCGCCTCGACCTTGTGTTGCTGCTCGCGGACCTGTTGGTCTGGAGCATTGTGCACCCCGGGTAAAGCGACGATGCTGTTCGTGGTGTTTTAGGACGTGGCGATGGCGACGCTTTTGCTGGAGAACATGGCGGTGGCGGGGGCGGGGAAGGCGGGCGGGCGGGCAAGAAAGGGCAAGAATGCGCAGAAGAAGCAGCCGCAGCGCGGGCTGGGCGTGGCGCAGCTGGAGAAGCTGCGGCTGCAGGAGCAGAGCAAGCAAGAAGCGGCGTGCTACGCGTCCATGGCGGCCACCTTGCCGCCGTCGTTCGCCGCGTTCGGCGCGGCCGGGGTTTCGTCGCTGCCGCATTACGTGAGCGGGAAGCCGAGCGACGAGGCTTTGCGGAGCTATGTTTCTTTAGCGGCGAGCAGCGACCACCGCGCCGGATCATTCCATGTGATGGTTCCGCGGGATTTCGGAGGCGCCTCGCCGGGCCGGGGATCTTGTAGCGCCGTGGTCGTGGAGAAGAAGAGGCAGCCGTGCGGTCCGAGTTCCTCCTCGCTGTTCTCTAATGGTGTGACAACTCTAGGTGATAGCCTTGCAGTGTCTAATGCTGTGGAGCCCGGCGGGCTGTCAGAGGCGGACAGGGAGTCCGTGCACTTGTTCCATGGCGGTGACAACGCCGGGGTGGCTGCTGCTGCTGATGCCAAGCTTTTCCCCGTTGGTGCCGGGAAGAATAGTAATGGTGCAGGGTCGCTCTTTTCGTCGACCAGTCTACAGTGTTTTGAATCCTCTTCAGGGCCTGCCAAATTGCAGCGCCGCCTTCCACAGGATCGTGCTGAATTACCAGTCGTGGTACCCCCTCTCTCCACGCTTCCTGTTTTTAGGCATTGATACAATGCGTCTTTGATGCTGGTGAGGCACGGGAGTCATGTGAGCGAGATGCCGAAATAGAACAGAGTTGTGGTTTGGTTTCTAGTTGGTATGTCAAACATTTTTGCGGGAGCTGCTGCCAATGTTAGCACAAGAATTTGGTGTGCGTGACATTAGTGTTGCCCTCGAGCGGTAGTTGTGTGAAGCGAAAGCTTTTTAACTTATCTTAAGTTCATATTGCAGGTTGGCCTGGCGGTGAATTGCGGCAGACCGAAGGAGCTCTCTTCTTTCCAAAGCTTTTCAAGCAACAATACATGGTCTGCTACCGAGAAGGTTGATCACGGGACTTCTTGTGTCCTTATTTTGATGTTTGTGAAGCATTCTACTAAAACCGAGATTCACTTTACCTTGAAATGCAAATTTCAGGCAAATGCTAGATGTTTGGGGATCAGGGATCTGGTTGGTTCTCCTGTATTACGGGAGGGAAAAATTACCGTTTACTTACAGGCTGTTTTCTGATGACGGATACAGATATGTGGGCAGAAGCGACCATGGTATGACCTCAAGGTGAACACTAGCAAGTTAAGGCACTCTGAGAGTCTGGATCTGAATGCGCCTGCCGGTGAGGTTGAGGTAGCCCAAAGTGGTGGTGGTGTAGCCCAGGGCCACGAGAGCCCAGTGGAAGTACATCATACACTTGGAATCACTCGGTACAGTCCTCGGCTTTCTAAACATCTGGTGCTTTATCTCATAATCTTCTATAAGCTCTTTCCAGTACCTCGCTGCTGTATTTCACTTCATTTTCTGATGTTTTAGTGAATCCTCTCTATGGCTGCATTTGGCCAGCATGATCTCGTTTTGACTGGCTTCGATGCTTGGAGTAGGTCTTCTTGGTTGTGGGAACCTCTTTATGAAGATTGTTTTTGATGATTCTTCTTTATACTCTGCAGCAGTGGGCTAGGTAACACCTTACCTCTTCTGAAAGAGGCATCCTGGCAAGAGAACGAAGTTCAGAATTTAAGCACAACCACGGACGTTGGCTTCCATTCTGCGGACTCGTTCCTGAAAGTCAGTTGTCCGCCTCAGTCCAAGATCAAAGATTGTTGCTCAAGTGTGTGTTCTCCATGTGGGTCGCCTGTTACTAGGCAGAGGTGCGTGTCGAGCCCTGAAGTTCCAGTGCTCCTGGGAGTGGACAACGAGACGTCGGGTAACTTCCTCACTTTAGGAATGTCCAGCCGCTCGTATCCCACCAGTCCGCAGTTTGGAGTCGAAGTTGACAGTAAAGAATCGATGAGTCCCGAAGTGGCCCATCAAGCGAAGCGGTTCAGGAACTCCCGAGCCGAAGTAGATGATACCCTTCAGCTTCAGATGTCCAATCGCCATCAGGTACACCTATCTCTGAGGCATTTGGGATCGCTCAAAAATGTTCTAGAGTCCATGATGACAATTCAGGAGATGATATCACCTTCAATTGTGTTTATCCTACTTGTAGCTGAGCCATCGCATTACTATCCAGGGTACTGTTCGTGTTTTTCCAGTGCGCACATGACTAGAGAAGTATCAGGTTGTGGTTGACAGCCCTAAGTCTCTGAACTAGAGTACTAAGGTTTTTGCTGTCTTCGTTGATCGCAGGAGAGCGCTCCGTCTGTTACGGGTGGCGTGTATTCCCCTTCGTGCACAGAGACCAGTTTCTTAAGCGCGATGGGCCTCAGCTGCAGATTTACCTCCACTTCGTCGAGCAACATGACAGAGGACTGCCACAACCAGAGCGGACGAGAGGAGAGGCAGGAGTTCATTGATCTGAGGCTGAAGCTGGCGTTGTAGCTGGCCTTCCTGGGTGTTTTCGGGTGTAAGCACAAATCCTTTTGGTCCGAGAGAGAGACATTTCCTTGATCGACTTTGAGCTGTGACGCATTGTATATTCCTAGCACAAGCAGGCATCTCACTAGGACATGGACTCAGTGACTTTTTTGTACAGAAAGTAGGGTGCCTCTGCACGTTTTGTCAGGGCTCAGTCAAGTAGTCTTGTTGTATCTTAGTACAAACAATTTCAACGTCATCATGATGTACGCAAAAACTTTCACATTTCAATTTCGAATATATTATTTTTTTATAACTCGATGCTGGTAAATTTTAGTGTTGGCTAGACTAACTGTCAAGTCAACACTGTAAACTGCGGAAATTCTATTTTAATAGCAACAGTTCGTTTTTAGACTTCGAATCAGTTGTTTGACAAAATGCTTTCACATGGATTTTGGGAAGCTCATCTCAGGATGGAAATGAAAAGACGGCCACATTGAATGCAGTTGAATATTAACCCTGGAACGCCAAAACTTGGATGACTTTGAATGCATGATAGCAGATGAAGATTGCAAATTTTCATCCAATTATATCTGGAGATTTCATTGAATGTACAAGCATTAGATGATGATGAAACTTGTCTCATTGAGGTATCATCTTTTTTCTTTAGAAAATATGATTGTGACAGAGATCTCAATGTAGTGAATTTTTGAGACTTCTAGTTACTACTCTAAATCTGAATTTGATTCTTTGAAATGATTTAAAAAAAATTGAGTCCAACAAATGAAATGAAGCTTACGAAGTCTAGTTTCTACTCTACTTTGAATTTTTTTTTGTGACTTATACAAGACATGTGATCACATTTTTTTTAAATGAAACAAAAACTTTCCACTTTTATTTGATGAAAAATTAGAATACGCTAAAGGATGGAAATTGATATTGATGCCATGGTCATAGGCTTTGATGTTCTAGGGTTAAATCATGGTAGAGTATCTAGTCCTTGTACAAATTTCGTTGTTGTTCTTTTGAGGAGACATGTAAATTTGATGATGGTAATACAAAAAAGGGTGTTTATTTACAACCTAGCCTACAATCTAAGGAATATCGAGTTAGTATGTTGTACCTAAACCACATGTTCATTCTAATCTCAAGAAGTTGTGTGGTCCAAATGAGTTTATTATAGAATAGGCATAGAGATATGTTCAAAAATTCAGAACCTGTAATTTTAATTTTGTAACATTAATCCTTGAAGGCCCAAGAGTCCCCTCTAGGGACTATTGAAGGTTTGGGCAGGTTCCCATGGTGTCAATTTATAACAACCCTCTTTGAAATTTTTTATGTAGATGGAGATTACAAAAAGCTTTGCGTGAGTACAATTTTTCCTAAATCCAAAATTTAATGAAAAAGTTATAGGGTTTTGAATATCAAATGGGGAGAGCGGGCACATCGGACAACTCCAATTTTTTTTATTAGAACACTCTATAAAAGTGAGATTTTCAATAATAGCAAGTAATATTATTTCCTTTCATACTGTCAAAAAAAGTTTGTTTCAGTGAAAAATATCACATTAACCCAAGTCAAACATTTTCAAACATTGTCACACATTGTCTAGCAAGGTACCAAAAAAACTTCTTCTTGTCCACATAAAACTCAAAGATCTTTTTACATCTTTTTTTTCTACTACAAGATGTGGTGGAAACCTTCTTATTGGCCATTTGGATTCTCATTCTAAAACATATTTAGTTCTCAAAAAAATAAAACTTGAATTGGCAATTTTTGAACCTCCATTCCTTGCACAATTGTTTTGAATATGCTACACCCCTCCTCTACCTCTAAAAAATGGTATATAAGGAAAAGAAAAACATCATGATCAATGTGATGGTACTGAATTTAGACCTTCTATGGTCCAAAACTTGACACCAAGTGAAGTCAAAGTTAGCTTATCCACTCAACGCAAGAAAAAAAAAGAACCGTTTTCTCTACTTTAAACACTATAATCTTTCAATCCTTGTTGTCAAAGGTTATGAAAATTTGTGAAGTCATTAGGTAATAAGTCTTAATTGAGATCCTACGGTTGAATGTAGAAATCAACTTTTTGATTTCCTCCTTACTCATTGCACTAGAACGAGCAGTTTTGAAGTGTTTTTGGTGTGAAAATGCCTTGGGCCTGTAGGGGTAAGAGAAAAAGGTAGCCAAAAGTCATGGCTAAAAACAGATCTAAATCCAAGTTAGTTTTAAAGTTTAGAGACGAGGAAGTTCAACCATTGATTTAGAGCATGGCCATGAGCCTCTGCAAACTGCACTTTACTGAGATTGCGTGGCATTCTTCAGAAAAAAGAACCCCATGAGCCTCTGTAAAATGACTCTTTTTGGAGAGGGTCCTTAAAAGAAGCTGCACTGAGAAAGAAAGGAAAATTTGAAGAGGCTATCCAAGTCAATGTAGCAGTTCGCTAATTCCTTGTCCGGTGGGCATGGTCTTAGCAATGGAACGAATAGACACTTTATTCACGCCGGTTTCCTTCGGGAACCGGCGTTCTTCTTCTTCTTCAATGTAGCTTAACCCTTTAACGTCTACGAGGCCCTAGCATGGTCGTTTCTTGTGCTTTCGGTGTTGTAATTTTCACCACTGTTGTCCATTGTCATCACCTTACTTAAAACGCAGTTGGAGCTCCGAGAGAGCTTTCTAACGCATATCTTAGATCTCCAATTGATGTAGGGTTGACAAACTATAGTGATTTCCATAAAGTGAGGACGTGATGAAATGTACCCACTATGTAGATGATATTATGCATAATCTATCACCCTCATAGATTCCTCTAGTGCCTCCTGGTCTATGTAGGCGGTAAAGGGTTAAATCCGGGGATCATTTTCTTCTATTTTGGAAGCTCAAGCAATTATAGCTAAAAACTAAGGACCTTTTTCCTCTCTTTGAGAAGCTCATGTAGCTTCTAAGGAAGTTTGCTTCATATTATACTTGTTTTTTTAATTAATATAGAGTGTCTTCATGAAGTGGTTTGTGGGTACATCTTGACCTGATACTCCATTCTAGTGGATAGTGCCTCACCAAAAGCCTTGCCAAAGGCTTCTCAATATTAAGGCTCGTGGCCATGCTCTTAGTAAGAATTATAATTGAGAGGCCAAGCTTATCTACATTTGAAATTCATTAAGGGTATACAAAAGTGACATAAAAATCAAAAGATGTATAAATGCATCAAAATCTTGTGCATTAATGAAAAGTATCGTATGAATTTATAAAAATGCATGAACTATATTTGATGTTGGAGTTGTAGATTGCTTTAAATCTTTAAATCAAACTTTGTTTGTTGTTTAAGTTTGAATAAATTCCTCCTAAAATAACTACTTTGCATTTAGACGTATAATTTTGAATCAATCATATGCTTCAAAAGATCACATACTAGATGATCACAAAATTTTTCTTCTTAAGCCTTTTGAAGAGAAAAGTTGAGAATTATATTTGGCCCTCAATCATTATATACAATCTATGATTGATGAAGATAAAGAAAATGAAAATTTGATCTTCATTTTTAGAAATTCAAAGCAATCACAAATATAGGATGCCATGTGTCATCCCTTCCTACGAGTTGCCGTCCAAACATACCACTCCCTTGTTGTTGCTCCAGCGGCATGAAGCTGGAGAGAAGGAAATTTTATCTTCATTGATAGAAATTTGACATTGACATGTTGTAAATTGGCTTCACAAATGTCAATGTAGAAAATTATTCTTGCCGACGTAGAACAAAATTTTGGAGTCTACGAAAGACTATGAATGTTCAAATTAATGGCTTTTGAAGCAACACTTTTCTACATATGACTTATTAGGATTTTTGAAGGGTGCAAATGATCACATATTAAAGATTAATGGATGCTAGATTGTTCAAGATGATCATAAATATTTTTATGCAACATCAAAATCTGTTAAGGTTATTGGGTGGCAAAAAATCCTATCGAATGAGATATGAATTTTATAAGTTTGGAGCATTTTTAATATTCATATGCATGACTTCAAACAAAACCTTCCTAGACGACTTGTTCATATTGTGTGCCTAATTTGCAAGATCCTTACAGAGAAATTTAGTTATGGTTGGCTATATCGAATTGTATCATGCGTGGAGTGTCTAAGTGTGTGATTACATAAAATAAAAAAATGCGAGACGTTTGAGGAACAAAGTAGGTTTGTATGTTCGTGGTAATTGTTGTTGATGATGAGCTTGTTGTATCCATAGTATGTTGTATTTGATTTCCATATCTTGCTATTGAAACCCTATTTTGGGATTGTAGGTGTGGGATGCAAATAGATCCTTGTAACCTACATCCAGATCCACTTGTATTGTGCTAGACAAAGGGGATGGTGGATTTAGTTTTAGATCTGGGCCAACACTTAGTCCTGCTATAGCTACTTCCCCAATATATCAACAAATCAACCCATCAACTTGTGCAACACATTGCACCCTTAGTAATAGATCTATCAAATCCTTTCCCAATACTTTGTGTATCATGATTCATCTTCTAACGACAACATAAAACACAACAGGGGTTTACAATTGGGCCCAACAACTCATATTTCTTAATGCTTTACATTTGTGCCTAAGACCTAGACCGTTCTCAACAAACAATACAGAGCTACTACTCTCTCATCATCTCTACTTTTCTCGTTCTCACAAGGATTTACGGAGCTATTGCTCAAAATAATTTGTGAATTTTGAACGTACAAATAATAAGACACATGCATTTGAAGAGTGCAACATGATTTTTTTTCTTCCTGGATCAACATACTTAACTCAAGATAATGACATATTTTTCCACTACTCAAAGATGTCATTGTAATACTAGATTAAAACTAGACATACTATGCGTCTAAAGAACCCTCCATCGGACCACATAAACACAAACCTTATTATCCAATTTATTGAATTCAAATATTGTAACAACAATTTTTTCACAAAAGCAATCAAAAACAAAATCAATAAATATTGAACACTTATTAATGACATTGCAACTCTTGGATGGAAAGTTGACCCCCTTATTGTCATTGCCGGTGGAGCTAGAGCTATTATCTTTATCCCCTCTATGAAAAGTTTGGAAAAAAACATTCAATATCCCCATTAATTCAATTAAGAAGACATTCACAAAAATCAACACCATCTCTATCCAACATGCAATGCCCATACTTCTACACAAACAAAAACTTAAAAATAACCAACCTCTCCCAAATTAAACGATACCCCTTAAAACCTCTCAAAAACACACATTCAACCTTTACATATCATTTGTTGGGATAGAGCCATATGGCTCTGGTTGTTCCTTGGTTCTTGGTTATTGATTATTGGTTATTGGTTATTGGTTATTGGATACATAGTGTCTATGCTCAAGAGGAAGGAGTAGTTCCATACTACTAAACCTATGTCCGGTGGACATGGATTTAGTGGTGGAAGAAATAGACACTTTATTTACTCCGGCCCCCTCAAGGACTGGAGTTCTTCTTCTTCTATTTTTCCACTACACATTCCATAAATTTCAAAGTTCTATGTTCTACCTTGTGTTATGTCATTGCATGCCAAAAATTACAAGCAATAGAGGTGTTTAGGATAAGAAAAATGGACTTGCAATGGTTGGGCGTATAGAACGTAGCCATTTGCGTAGGAGAGCAATTTTAACTCTAAAATAAATAACTACTTATTGGATGTGGATGGAATCATTATGCCTTCTTCTATTATGATTTTTTTAAAAGAGTAATATTCCTAATTTCTACGAGTTTTAACGTAAAAACTATGAGGCTTGCTAAAACTTTCTTTCACTACTATCTGCCCCGCAAGAATGCGCTATTTAGCTTTACAATATTACTATTCATATTCTACAATAGTGCTATTGAGCTCTATAGTACCATTTCCAACATGCCCGCCTTTCCTTTAAAACTGCTTTGGATAGCATAACTTTTTAATTAGATGTCGGATTTAATAAAAAAATTGTATAATCAAAATGCTTTTAGTAATGTCCATCTACAATAGAAATTTCAAAGATTAATGTTAGAAATTGACACCATAGGAGCCTGTTCAAACCTTCAAAAGTCCTCCAAAGAGACTTTTGGGAATTTAAGGCATAAAGTACCTCGTTAGACTAATTAACACACTATTGACGTTTAGTGTTGGTGACACTAGTAATGTAGTTACCAATTAGAACTGAGTAGGACAATCATAATTTGTGGCACTATTTATCCTTTTTTATTATGACTTAAATTACCTTTGATGAGAAAAAAAAGAGGTAATATTTTGCTAAAAGTCTTAGCCACCTTCTCTTGTTTGAAGACATTATGGATATTTTAAATTATTTACAGTTGATTTCAATTGTTCAATATTGAAAAATATGTCAAATTTCATAGTATAACTTCCTCACTTTCTTTGATCCCAAAAGTTCCTTGACAATTTTACACCATAGATACTCTAGAACTTTCCATACATGTGAAAAAATAAAACTAAAAAATGCCAGATTTGAACCATAAATTTTTTATGAAGATCCATAAAATTGCATATTCACAAAAGTTCAAAAATTCAATTGTGCAGTTTTATGGATTCACAAGTTTATGCAATTTTATGGATTCAAAAATTGCATATTCACGGATTGAAAATCATAGTGTTTGAAATACATATATGGTTTTTTTTTCTTCCCTAATTGAAAGTTGGTGTTAAATCTTTGCACTACACACAAGTCTTATTGTATACCATTTTACTTTCCATTGTATATTATTTTACTTTATCATCATATATTATTATATATTTTACATTTTCTGAGCCAAACTTGTTGTAGAATAAGAATTTAAACATTGAAAATGAAGTTTCATACCACATCTTGTCATAGTAAAATCAAAAACTAAAAATATCAAGATCTCGGCTATTTATGTGAAGAAGAAGAATTTTTTCATTATTCTGCTAGATCATGTGTAAAAATGTTTGACTTGCAATTAAAAATTTACGCGAAAGACAAAAAATTTGTGTGATAGCACTCAAAAAAATATATTATGTACTTGTATAAAGATCTCAATGTCTATAGAAGGTTGTAGCAAAAGTTTATGAGGTGCCTAGGAAAAAAAGTTCACAATTTGCACTTAGAATAACACAACTTTTATTCTAGAAGTGCAAATTGGACACAAATTATATTCCTATAAATTTGAAACTATGGCATATCTACATTAAAATATTCAAATGTTTGTGACCAAAATCGACATCATAGGAGCCGCCAAAATGACAAATGTTCCACGGGGAGCAGAATGTCCTTTGGAGTTTAAAGACCATCAATACTATTATTGATATTAATGATATATTATATATTAGATGTTATTTTTAGGCGTATTTTCTTCTAAACTCTTATATATTTTATCTTAAACATCATAACCAATTTGAAATACAAGGATTTGGCTTAAATATGCATCAAATAAGAATATGCTAGAATATTTAACTAAATCGGAATGTTTGAAGTCTTTCTTAGTGTTTCAAATCTAAATACATGTTTTAAAATATCAAGGTTTTGTGATATTATAGAAGGTAGCTATAAATGTGTATTTGACTGTTCTAAGATAGTAGGCCATGAGTACAAAGCAATACATTCAAACACAATTCATTTAATTGTCTAAAACTTTAGGTAGGTTTTTCAATCTCAATTTTTATCAACACATGGAGTGTTTTCCAAGATATCGAAAAAGTATATATTATGCTTAAAGTGATAATTACTACATAACAAACAATTTGGATAGCTAAGCTATATCTCTTCAACACCTTTGATGTTTTTATACTTGTATCCCATATGATAATGAAAATAAAAACTAATGATATAATACAAATCTAATACTAGTGTGTTAAAGATCTCATTGAACCACCCTCAAGTAGAAAGCGCTCCTCAACAACCTAACTACACCTTTGAAATGAAAGAAGTCGTTCTCGTTGCAAGATCTATGAACAACGTGAACTCTAGAGAGTTTTCAACATTAGAATTCAACATGTAATCCGAGATTGGAGCGTATTCAATTTTTATAGCATCCCATTTTTGAACAGCCTTGTCATTTGTTGGTAATGCTTTTCATAGTCCTATTGGTCCTACGCATGTTGTCTATGTTTCTCCCCCATTAGTATGGAGTAGAGTCTTATAGGACAAGCTTTTGATTTTATTGAGGAAGGGAAGATGCATGGGAGCAAACTTCAACAACCCAACACTAGTAGAATATTGTATTTGAAATCTTGAAATACTAAAAAATTGAACAGATTATGATTGAATGGATCTAAGGCTTGAAATTCCTCTACAAATACTTACAAAAAAAATTCAAATATTTACATTCTAATTTAATGAGAAAAAAGGCTAAAGAAGGTAAAGTTTTTATTTTCAACTATATGATTTTAGTAAAATTTAATAAAAATGTACTATAAAATTTTGTTGAAAGTAGACCAATGGATTGAAAAATCATAGTGGTTGAAGTGATTTTTAGAATTTAAGTCCAATTTAAGTGAAATTAAAGATATATGCTCTACTTTAATGAAGAAAAGCTTTTCAAATGAGACCAATATCTCTAATTTGTAAGTGTTCAAAAAAGTTTGTGCACCTGAAAAGGAAGGTGAGAAAACTTCAACATGAAAGATTTTTGTTTTTGACAACTTGAAGGACAATTATGTTCATCACTTGTACAAAAAATCTCAAATTTAGTAAAGAAATGTAGCAAAACTATAGAGTTGAAACTTGATACAAGTTAATAAAAATATGCTTCCCTCTTTTCTTTAGGTTAAACAATGAAATAATTTACATTCCCACAATGCAACTATCTTATTACGCCCTTAACTTTTTGTACATAGTTGCTAGTCCTTAAAGGACTCAAGTCAACCAAAATCATTGATCCTACTAGACTTAATGAAAAAAACTTCTCTTCTTCCACATCAAATACTTATACGACTATATCTACATATAAATTAAATGTTTGTTTATTTATTTATGTTCTTTTCTTCGAGTCATCAAAAACACTCCAAAAGTTTCTATTCTCATGTAAAGAGTGGAAAAGAAAAGAACATGTTTCATTTCAATTTTAAACCATAGGGTCTTGATATACATCAATGAAGTCACATGCTCACAAAATTTCGTCAACTTTGAGTGCACAAATTTTAAAGATCAATGGTGATTGTGTTTGAAGTTGAGGAAAAGTTTTTTTTTCCCTTCTTTACGTAGAGAGGATCAACAAACTTTGACTTCACTTCTAGTATAATTTTTTTGCATTACACAAGGTTTATATCTTACACCATCATGTTGTACACTATGTTAGTTCTTTGTACAAAACCTCTTAGAGGTATATTTTCATTAGTCAAGACATTAGTCAAGACATTAGTCCAACTCATTTCCATTAGTCAAGACAAGTCCAACTCCAATCCTCTCCATAAATCCATTGAGATGCAATGATTTTGTTTATAACATCTAACATTTCTAGACAAAGTGAATCTTTTTACCAAATATATTTATAGATTTTCTCTTACATAATCAATACCACCGACTTCAAACATGGCATAGATAAACCATGTATAAAAAGTTGTAATCTTGTATTAATTGTAAGTATGGTTTGGACTATTTGGGATATAAGGTAACCCTAGACACTTATGCAATTAAGGTATATCCAACCTAGTTCCATCCCATTATTGCCTGTTCAATTCCAAATGGAGAACCCTTTACTTTCAGTCGGCCCTTATGGGGTGGTACCTATTGGCGGCCATCAACACACTTTTACACTTCATAACTTGTTCATATTTCATCGGAATAATATGAAGTCACTTGTGTTGAACTTGTATTTCTATAGGCTATTACTAAAAAAAAATATGTATAATTCTTTCTCCTCTCCATATATGAACATTGCTTAACTTGTCAATTATGGTGTGTTTACCCTAATTCATGTAAGCTCAAAAACACTCCATGTGATATAACAAAATAAAATCCAAACCCTTGACAAGAACAAAGTTTTCATGAAAGTTTGATGTTTGAGCTAGGGCTAGATCACATTTTGTTTCAGTTGGGCCTTGCCTCTCCCACGCCTTCTTCATTGCCCGATCTCCCTGCCCGCACTTGCATTAAACTCTCTTCATTGAGAACCCATCTTCAAATTGAAGTTGGTTGCTAAAGATTCATAGGAGATCATGGAGGGTACAAAATTGGTCATGAGTAAGTTTCTTATTAACAGAATGCTCTCCAATGATGAACATAGCATGTCTCATCCTAGTATATTCCTTCACTACCTTAGCATCATCATCAGCTAGTGAGTCTTTTGTATCCTCCATGATCTCCTATGAATCTTTGGCAACCAACTTCAATTTGGGAATGGATTCTCAATGAAGAGAATTCAAATGCAAGTGCGTGCAGGGAGACCGGGCAATAAAGGTGTTGGGAGAGACGGGGCCGAGCTGAAACAAGATGTGATCTAGCCCAGGCCTAATGTTTGGAGGGTGGCTACCTTGTGTTAGTAAAAATGACCCATTCCAACACCTTTTGAGGACCTTGTGTTCTTTTCTAATCTCAAAAACAAAGTGAGATTTAAAAACTTAAATATTGAGAGGTTGAGAAATCTCACTTTGCGCATTTCATGGACCATAGATAGGCATTCCTTGAATAGAACGACAATGTTACATAGCTCTACCGAGGCTCCGAAACCTTGATTCCACATGCACATGTGCATGATTACTACATCTCCATATAGCCTCCTCCATTCATGACTGCATCCTAATTCCGGCGAGACCATCACCTAGTTACCAACCTTTTTGCATCCTAAATTTTTGGAGGCTTCATTTAAGCCAACTAAGAGCATGGTTCTGTGCAATGCCCGACCCGTCATCTCTGACGGGGTCAGGTCACTTCCATGTAGCTAGCTTCTCACTTGACCCAAAAAAGTACGGTTGGGTGTAGCTGATAATCTCTGGAATGATGCAGTCGCTTTTCAAGCCCATCAGCTTCTCCATTCCTCCCAACATACCAGCCCTTTTTTTTGGCAAAAAATAGCCAAATGGTGAAAAAATCCATCTAAAAATTAGAATATTCCCGGAAAAAGTGGGAAATTTGTGATTTCACATCGCCAAAATTCCATCAATGGTCGTTGCTATGTCGCCATATTGCCACTAATGAACAACGGGGACTCCATTTTGTTGCCAAAAGGATGTACAAATATATGTTTACAGAGATGAAATCTTCGAAATGAATATTTATGGAGAAAATTTAGTTTTGTATGGATCGAGGAGAAAGCCAGAAGTGCTACAGCTCCCTGGCCTCTGCAGCCACTGTGGCGATCCCACTTAAACTAGAAAAAAGGGCTGCAACATACTACTCAGAGCAAATTGGATTGTGAACTTCAAGGTGGGACATGTCAGATTCTCTTGGTAAAGGTAATCCGGGTACAACTTGGAAGCACCCAAAACATTGGGTTGATTATGATAGCTAAGGGGTGTGACGCATGGAAGCGGCCCTTCACATTCTTCCCTACATTCTGCAAGTAGGGAAGCTACAGTGATACTTTGGGTCGAGCGTTACATGGGGTTTCGCCCTAATAAAACTAAGGATGCAAGATCTAATCTGAGGTGGCCATACTGGGTACTTTCAGGAAAACTCTAATATGTTGCAAGCTTGTTTTACCCCCTGAACTGCTCCCAGTCCACCACATGGACCAATCACAAAGTTGCTGCTCCCGAACTTACTACATGATGTACTGTACTAGGTACCACAAATGTTGTTATATGGGATGTGGCAGAGCCTGATGGCTAATGGCCATGACTGGCATCCAACGGTTTCAAAGCTAGTACATACACTTCGACCATAAAAGATTCTTTCCCGCCAATTGCCATTCGACGTAAGTATTGTATTCATGCCGCAAATTGAGAGTAACTTCCAAAAGTGCCTTCATTCCCTCTTCTATTTGTCAAAACTCATTGTAGAATGATGAAGTTGAGATATACCCTTCATCATTGTTTCATTACAATATTATTACTATTGCTACTCCTATTATCATTATTATGATGTTCATATTTTTAATTGTTGCCCTTTGTAATAGGATGGAGTTTCAGAGTGCACAATTTGCAGTGCATGTAGCCCTATGCAAGCTGTTAACTCTATGACAATGTATTTCACAAGAACAAAGAACATCTTTTATCGTTTAGTAATTAACGAGACCCTAGCCATTTTCATCGTTGTATTGATGTAAAAATCAAACACCATTATAATAAATCATTCAAATATTTTTGACCCAACTATCTGAGCAACGTAAAGCTTGTCAAGCAAAGCGAGAGAGATTTGACTAAGGACTATGGATCTAAGTTGGACATGTAGCTCGTTACATTTTAGGCTTCACACAAAAGAATAATAGCAGGAATTAGAAAGGTTCATTTCAATGACATTTGGGTTTTATAACTTCAATATTACGCAAGATGCTTTAAATTTTCCTAAAGTCCGAATTAAGTATAAGAAGGGATATATGAATTTTGATATTTTTAATTTAAAAAATCCTCCTATTTTAATCAAATGATATATAGATTTACATCTCTTAAAATAATTACCCTCCCATTAAAAAAGACCCCCCCCCTTTTTGTTATAGAAAATAAAACGTTATCCACCTCTAATCCCTTTTAGATTTTGTCTACGATGGATTCAAATAATGGCATCCAAAATATGGAATTTACAGTCTCCATTCAACATTAAAAATAATTGTTGTGAACCTTAACCCTTTAATGTTGGTTGGAAACCATACATAGGCATGTATTTTACCCATAGACTACAAAAAGATGTAATAAAGTTTAGCAAGACTTACACCTTTGGATTGAGATTCTTCAGGTAACATCTTTCATTTGGAGGTCATTTTAACATTTGAAACTTATCATGTTCAAATACGACACCACATGTAGAATGTTGTGGCCACAAGTGACATTTAGTCCTTTAAGGCCTATGAGGGTGACTAGCCCTTGGAAATCTACAAGTGTAATGGATTTTGTAGAACATCATCTATATAATGGGTACATTTCATTGCAACTCGTCACAAAAATCACTGTTGTTCGTCCGTCAATCTCCAACACACATTCTCACCACATTTGCTAGAAGCACACAAACCCAAGTAACTTAACTTTGTAAGGCCGATGAACTCTTTTAGCCTACGAGAATCTACGATTGTTGTAGATCATGCTAAATAACATCTACGCATAGAGTACATATCATGACAACCCCCATTCACAGAAATTGTTGATGCTTGCACCAATTCTTGTGGCAATTGTGTCAATAGATGCCTATCTTCCTCCACCTCTTTTTCAGGGTTTGAGTCTTTCATGAGGTGGCCTGTAGCAGTTGCTATTGAGATTATTGTGCCGAAAAGATCCGAAATGGGTTGCTCGGCCTAAAAGGGTTAACCTAGGCCGTGGATTAACTCTTTAACGCCCCGGAGTCCCAAAATGGGATTGTGGAGGTGCTAAAACTCAATTTGCATGAAATCCATGAGAAATTAGGCTTTGAGATACGAAATTCAAATTTGCGCACACATTCCTTGAACACTTTCTAACAATTAGATCATGATTTGGATTTATGAAACTCTTGGAAAAGCTAGGAATACAACACAAAATACATCAAATACACTAAAATACAGGGAATACAATGAATACCATGCCACATACTATGTTGTATTTCACACACATGCACATTGATTTTGGTCTTACATTTTGATTGAATTTCGTCTTTAATCCCTAAAATACCGTGACAGTTTCACACCAAAAACACTTCAAAATTGTTGGATTCTAGTGCAATGAATAAAGAAAGAACCAAATAATTTCATTTCTAGTTTTGACCGTAGGATCTCAATAGAGACTTACTAAGTAACATACTCAACAAAATTTCAAAAACTTTGACCGCACGGATTGAAAGATTATTGTGTTTGAAGTCCAACAACTGGTTCATTTTCTTCCCTGTGCTCAGTGGATCAGCAGACTTTGACTTCCCTTGGTGTAGAATTTGTGCACTACACAAGGTCTAAATCCATTACCATCTTGTTAAGCATGATATTAGTTCCTTATGCACCAATTTTTAGAGGTAGACGAGGGGTGTAGCATATGCAAAACAACTATGCAAGGAATGGAAATTCAAAATTTGCCTATACACGCTTTAATTTTCTGTGAACTTAATATGTTTTAGATTGATAATCCAAATGGTGAATAAAAATTTTTACACTACATATTGTTGTGGAAAAAATAAAAAGTCAAAATATGAAGTTTTTTTTGGAAATGAAGAAGTTTTTTTGGCACCTTGCCCAACAATGTATGACAATGTGTGAATATGTTTGACTTGGGTAAATATGCTATTTTTTTTGGACAAAATGAAGGGAAAGAATATTACTTGCGAGTATCAAAAATCTCACATTCAATAGAGTGTCCTAGCAAAAGTTTTTGGAGGTGCCCAAGGTGCCTGCTCTCCCCATTTGAAATTCAAAACCCTATAACTTTTTCATCAAATGTCCATTTTAAAAAATATTGTTCTCCCACTAATGTCATAGTAATGCCCTTCTACAGTAAAAATTTCAAAGAGGAATGTTGGAAATTGACACCATAGGAACCTAACCGAACTTTCAAAAAGCCCATTTTTGACACTTGGTCCTTTAAGGGTTAAGTCATTCATCTCTCTCGTCACATACAAAACTTATGTTTTGATTCATATAAGGTTGGAACATTTTTGTATACAATCAAGTAGAAAAAGAAAAAAAAATCACCAATAATTGTGTATATATATTTTCTTCACATATGATATGTCAATCCGAAGCTATCAACCTAGTGCACATGTGAACCGCCCTTTTTCAAAATAATAAAATTCTTGCAAGAATGTATTGATGGTTAAAGTAGTACACCCTCCAAATTCCACAGTTTTCAATACCAATGTACGAGAATTTTAAACACGATAATCTATTCCATCAATTGTTGGATGTTGTGCAAAATTTCCCCAAAGTTTAGGTCATGGGTTAAGTTCAATTTTGTAAGGTTAGATATTAATATTAGGCATTATATTTCCATAAAATCCGGTTCAAAGAAAAAAATCAGCAAAATTCTTGGTTTTTCCAAAAACTGCCTCGGGCGGTAAAGGGTTAAGGGATGAAGTATCGGTCCACCAAATTTGCAAAACACTCCAAAAGTGACCACCTATGGGCCACTTATCTTTAAAGAGTGGAGGGTTTACAGCCCGGGGCGGGTGGATTTGCCCCTTTAAAGATAACAAATAATGTTGGGGGTAGTAACAATTCTAAGACACGGGCTTTCGGAGTTTTTTCCGTTACCTGAAGCAAGGCACAAAATCTAGAGGCAAGATTTGGTACTAGTGCATCTCAGAGCGAGAGATATTCGAAGAACATACACATTTGGCTGGCCTAGAATTTAAGGTTCCGTTGGAGAACTCAGATTTTATTGCAGATCCCTCACTTTCAGTCCGTAGATGTTGCACAAAAGATGTGAAGATGTGAGATTTTCAATGACGAATTTGTGGGTCTGACCAAGCCCTTGTGTAATGCTATGACATGTGTGATAATTCATGAACTATTCAATGCCTTATCTTTAGTATGTGGAGAAAGAAGAGACGAGAAAGAAGTCCTTAGAATATTTCTTTAATTTTTTACCTTCCCTGAAATGACTTGGTCAAAATGGCGCACTATTGTGGATTTCTGATAATTTTGTACTAAAGGCTCAATTTAACTGAGTTTGTTGTGTTGTGTTTGCCATTATGGTGATTGTTTCAAAATATACCATATTGGGTTGAATACATGGCTTATAGAAAAAAACCTATTGTCACATATCACATAGAGAAATTGAGTGGATTCAACCAATATGGTATATTTTGAGTGAATCCACTCAATTTCTCTATGTGATATGTGACAATTGAGTGGATTCAACCAATATTCTGAAGCACAAGAGTCTGGTCTGTTCAATTATAGTCTGAAGCACAAGAGTCTGGTCTGTTCAATAATCTCCAATCTAAAAGCATGCGTTTCTGACATGTTCCATCAAACGGGCGGCGCAGGGGCGTGCCGAAGAGGATCAGGGGCAGTCTGCGCAGTAGAGGAGCAGGCACAGTAGGTGCGCGCGGAGGAGTAGCACGACCGACAACATCCCCCGCCGCCTACCAACTACATCCTCGCCGCCTCCCAGCTTGTGGGTGCCTCTCGACCTCGCCGCCACCCAGCTTGTAGATGCCTCTCGACAGGCTCCCTAGCGCATCCCCATTGGAACCCCGGCCCTCTAGATCTCCCCAACGACCTTGAACTCTCATTGTCTAGTCTTTTTTTGTCTAGTCTCTCCCTCTCTATTTTGTTGAGTCTTGATCAGGGCTATGTTTGGTGAGGTAGGGACGTGGTGATGAAAAAAGTGGGGTGTCTAGGAGGGATTGTGAGGACGATAGGACAGTGTAAAAGTTCTTGGGCTCCAGGGTTTTTGTATTTGCAAAGACTTCTTAAATATTACTGATGTTATTGTGTTGGTAGACAATGTGTAGGTTTTCAAGCATTTTCATGACCTTCAATAATTTCTCCTTCAAAGAAAGGCACTTTTGGAAGTAGGTTTATTCCTCTAGTTTTATTTTCATTATTAGAGTAATTTGTGTTGCATGGAAGTATTCTACCATTTTATTCGATTAATATACCTCTTTCCAAAAGCCACATTTCTAAACATTGCAATGTCCCTTCTCTTGTATAATTCATTTGAGTCTTGCATTGTGTACTTTAACTACGAATGTGTTCAATTTTTATGTCAACATATTGCGTGGTATGTACTGCATCTTGCAAATTTGATGAATTTGGCCCTCTAAGGCATACTAATATCATCATAATGCCACGAATTTGCAATACGTGCTAATACGTATTGCGTACTTACATTTTTTTTTTGTTATCATAATACCGTTTGCTATTGTTTTTCGTTTCCAGCCATGGCAGAATCCATAGTTGGATCAGGAGAGTATGAAACCACAGTGCTTGAGTCTCAAGTGCAATCAACAACACCTACTCCTACCAATTGCCCACCTCCAAAGGCCAAACATCTCATTCAAAATCGTATGCATTCTTTCCTTTAAACCCCTTCATTTTTCATGGTTTTTTTTCCTACATATTTACATTGTATTTCTAAAATTTTGCTTTGATCTTCAGCGCATGGTTTACCACTTGCAATTGAAGGATTGCACTGAAAGACCGATGGTCATTCTACAAATCCATGGTTGTGCATTTATTCCAGTACAAGCCCTTGTTCCATTCAAGGCGCTTGTTCTGAGAAAAGATTCACAACAAGGACCAATCTTCGTGCACATGTTGCCTTGCATGGGTTTTTCGTGCCTTGGCCTCGTGCTGGACGTCCTTCAACTTGAGAAGGAGGCCCACGAGTCCAAGACCACGACAAGTTGAATGCTAGAGTTTTGAGCTCTGCTACTAAACGTGACTACAAGGAATTCACACAAGCTGAATCTTGTTGGAAGAAGGTTGGTCAAAACGAATGGAGTGCAATAGAAGATCGTGCTTGTTTTCATTCTGTGCCGGAGAATCCTCCAGTGTTGTGCAGGGTATAGCAACCTTGTTTGCAGGAGGTTATAGGCATTTCGAATTGGGGTGATGGACTTATTTCTACCAAAAAGCTTATTGAGTTTCAAAGCCATGAGATATTTCTCCTTCATCTTCAGAAATGCCGGTTCAAGAACATCAAGCATGTGCGTGATTCTTTCAAAGAGGTGAATAAGTGGACAATGCAAAACCAACGGCAAAGTTATATTGATGAAATGTTATCTACTACAGCTGCAAGGTATGTATTTTTTATGTTCATCGCAAAATTATATTCATGTACTTTTAAGAATGGTTTATATTGCATTATTGTTTTATGAATTTTTAACATGATTATGTTACTTTCTTAGGGTGGCAAAGGGCAAAGAAGATTTCATTAAGGAATTTGTTGAGAGGAAGAGTGAAGAATGGAATATGAAGAAAGCTTCAAAGATGACAAGAACAAAGAGTAGTGCAATGGCATATGTGCACGACGGGCTTCTTAGTGATAATTCCCTACTATTGCTTGTAGTTCAATGATGATTATTATGGTTGATAATCATATGTCTTTTTAATATATTTTTGAAATTGAAGTTTAACTCATAGAGCATGCTTCCTATTGGATATTCATTTTATGGATTTTCTAATGTATGGTATATATTATAAATTATTTTTTATACAAACTTCTCTCCTTCATAAACTCCATAAATAATATTGTACATGATCAAATGCGAATAATCTTAAGGTGTTCATTTATAAAGTTTATACTATATGAGTGCATGTTAATTATTATATGATGATCAATTTAGTCTTAAATACAAGAAATAGTTTGTAAATATTTATTTCCGTAGCAATAAGCAGTTTTGCAAGACAAATTTCCCCCAAAAAAATTCCATCAACTTCACAGGAAACCACATATCGGCATATGTCATTCAAATGAAATTGCAATACGTGTTGCTACGTACTGCAAAATCACGGCAATGGTTTTAATGACTGAAAGGCATTTTAATACGTATTGCAAAAAAAATAGCAACGACTTTTATAACAGTGTCATTCTTTAATACGTATTGCATCTGAAGGCGGCGTCGGTCAAGAGTTGTTGACTTCGCACCATTGCAATACGTCTTGGTACGTATTGCATTGGGTTACTTAATCCGGCTTCGCGAGCCTGGGTTACCGACCATTCATCACATGCTCATCCACGAGAGGTACCAGCATGGGTGTAGTTTCTCCCGAGCCCCCACACCTTTCCCAAGCCAAGTCACCATGTGCATGTGGTCCTAGTTACTAACATAAGACTCTGAGATTTGGGGTGACATGCAGGATCATCTCCCATTACTTTGACAAAAACTTTGTTCCATAGTAGAGATACCGTCTAGTGGAAAGGAGTTTGATTGAAATTTTCAATAGGCATTAACAATGTCTAATATTCCACATATGCAGCTTACACAAGACTTGATCCCTACTGCTCTATGACTATTTAAAACCAAAAGATTCAATAGTGTCCTCTCTGGTGTAAAGAGGAGAAAGATGAAGAAAATTCAAGTTTTTATATTAAACCATACAATCTTGATCTAGACTAAGAACATGACATGCTTTATAATTTTCATACAACTTGACCAAAGAATTGGGAGATAATAATATTTGAATTTAAGAAAAAAAAATTCTAATCTTTCTGCGTGAAAAAGATCATTAAAATTTGACTTCACTTGGTAACAGATTTTTACATTACAAAAGACACTGTAGATATAATGTATATGACGTTAGTTCCTTGTGCACCAATTTTTAGAAGCAGAGGAAAGTGAAGAATCTACAACAAAAAAAACAAAACAAAACCCAAAAAAAAAAGGGGGGTTCAAAGAAGGTTAGTTTAAAATTTGCCAAAACACTTTTTCCAAAAAAGAAATTGAATTCCTTATTAGCAAATCCATATAGTAAAAGAAAAGGTCTAGGGTATTAATTGAAGTAGAAAAAAAGAGATGGAATAATAACACAACTTCCCTTTTTATGAAGAAATGTAAAAATTATTGTATTTTGCTTGACAGGGTGTGAAAATATGTTGTCTGAAGTTCAAACATGTTCCAAGTCCCTTGAGAGGCAAAAGCTCTTAAAACCATCCTTAGAACCACAAAAGTTCAATATAAGTTTATTGCAAATTTAACAAGTTTTCTGCACTATCATTTTGAATGTTACATTCTTTGATTTTTCTGAATGAAGATATTGGAAGGTAATAGTTTAGATGAAATATAATTGTTATCGTCACCAAACATGCAAAAATAAAGTTATGCCAATTTTAATAGATTTATGTTCACTTTGAATTACTCCAATTCTTTTGATAAGACCCTCTACTACATGTGAGATTTTTATGTGTAAGTATCACACAAAAAAAAACAATACATTTGTTTGGTAAAAAAGTTCACTTCACGAGGAGTCACAGTTGATGCATCCTACTAAAAAAGGTGCACAAGAAAAAATCAATCTCCACATAAAAGTAAATGTTTTGACATTTTAAAATTAATCATTAATATTTTCATTTTTTGCTGCTACAAGAAGAAACATAAACCTTTGTTTTGACATTTTTATTCTCAATTGCATCAAAAGTAATTAAAGGGTGTTTTGAGAATGATTCAACTTTGATTTTTACAACTAAAATTGATTTTCACAACTAAAATCTAATCCCCTAAGTCCTAGCTTTTAATCCTTTAACTCTCTACTGCCTACGTCGACCATGAGAGACTCGAAGAATCTACAAGAATAATAGATAAGGCAGAACATTATTTATGCATTATTTATGCACTGGGTGCCTACGTCGACCATGAGAGACTCGAAGAATCTACAAGAATAATAGATAAGGCAAAACATTATTTATGCATTATTTATGCACTGGGTACATTTCAGCACATAAATCACTACATTATTTATGCAGTGGTACATTCAGTATGACTCCACTTCACAGAAATCACTGTAGCGTGGATTGGAAGAAAAATTCCGGTCTCCACCGGTGTGAATAAAGTGTTTGTTCATTCTTTTCACTAACCCTATGGCTACATGAGATAGGGTAGTGTGATAGAATTACTTCCCTCTTTCAAGGATAAAGACTTTTCTACACTAAGTGCTTCCGTACACTAGGTGCCTTGGAGACAACCGACATGTCATCCCCCCAAGGGCTTTTTGTGTACCCATTCAACGAGGTCTCAAGACCCCCCCCCACCATAGTTGGGTGGACTATGGTGGTAGGCACCACACCGGCATGGGGACTTGAACTTACAATCACCTCACTGATGTGCCATGACTCAAACCACTACACCAAGGCCGTGGTGCCTGATTGAGATTGGAGAGATCCATTGGAAAGCTAACGAGGAGCTCGAAATGCGTTTGGAGGATGTGAGAGACAATGGCCAATTGAGATAAAAGAGCATAAGCACCAAAATTGACCCTACTAGGGCCTCTTAGGCGTTAAAGGACTAATGTTGATGAGCTTATTTAGCTTGTGAGAAGCTACAAGTGTTCTAGATCATGTTGAACAACATCTATGCATAGGGTACATTTCATCACAACCCTACTTCTCGGAAATCATTGTACCTTGCCGATGCCCATACCAATTTTTGTGGTGATGGTCTCAATTGATTCCCTACTTCCTCCACCTCTATATCATCATTTAGATTTTTCATGAAGGTGGCTAATAGCGTTTGCTATCTAGATTATCGTGCCAAAATGAACAAAAAATGGACATTAGGCCTTAAAAGTTTAAGAACTTCTCACACATTTTGTTTTAATTACTGAACACCCGACCCCACAAAAGAAAGAACCTGCTCTCCTTTCAAGGGGCCACAAGAATCATCGAGAAACCATATCCAAGGGATGGATTAAATCATTATTGATTTCTAAAGAATTTTTTTTGGCAAAACAAATATTCTCACAAAAATATAAAATAAAACATTCAGCAAGTGAAAAAATTTCTTAAGAAAATAATTTTCAAAATTTTGGCATCTCTATTCATAATTTTTTTCATTTCCCAAATCCAGCCCTTGGGTACAGTATCTCAGAGCCATTGCTGATTTTGCCATTCACAAGGCAAAGAAGGTACGTTCTTCTAGTATTTACGGGGTACAATATTCTTAAAAGGAGTTGACAACATGTTATGGTAAATTGGTGATGCTTGAAAGGAGCAATACTGAGATTGCAATAAGACTTGGTCATCATTGGGGTGTGTGTGTGTTTTGCTGGCCTACATGTGGCCCCGACAAATACTTTCAAACTACTACACTGATTCTGGTATTTAGTGTTATGCACAAATAAATAACTTGTATATGCTATAAGTTTTTACTTTCGATGAAGATTTTTTCTTAAAGCACAACAATCTACACTACTCAAAGAGTGGATCATTGTAGACATAGTTGATAAAAATATTCATCGAGCGTAAAAACTTAATGCATTTACAAGTCATTTACTGTGCATAAAACTAAATTTCAAAATTAGGGTACTATGGATAATAACCATCGCATTTGTACCACCCTGGCAGGACTTTCCGAGCTCATTCATTCATGCTTGTGGGATCTTGTAAGGTAAACAACCCCCCTATACCAACAACTTAACTTGTCGGTGATAGGGGGGTTTACTTTACCCAACTCCAAATGCTCTCAACAAGACATGCATTGTTCACCATGGGACACATGGCGATCAACATCTGCCCAAGTTGCAGTTTGACAGTGAAAACACAACTGAATTGTAAGTGAGTTGTTGCACATCGAGCTCCTTTTATAGGTCCACAAGAACATAGGGTGTATAAGGTAGAGGCACCCAATTCCTATCACTTAAGTCAGTTCCGGACTCAAATGACATTGTATGTTAAAAACATTGATGTAGAAAGATGCGGAATCAGGAATGAAACTCAACAAATGTATTTTCAAATTTAATCTCAAAGATTTGGAAATGATATAGAATTTAAAAGCCCATAAACCACCGGTACCCATAATCAAACTATAGTGTGGGTGAAATTTAGTGCCCTTCTTTGCCCAATGCCAACAAGTGAGAGTGAGTAAAAGAGAAAAGACATGCCATGGATAACCAACTCATGGAGGGTATCCAATGCCAATCGGCCTTGTTGGACTTTCGAGGCAAGGCCACCAATGAGAGCTCAATTGACGTGGAGCAACCCAAAATTGCACACACCATGACCCAATGCCGATAATGACTGGTGTTTTCAAATTTTGAGTTCTCTATTTTGGGTCACTTCATGCACCATTTCATGCATTTGCCATTTTCAAGGACCATGCCATACATACTCTATTGATCAAAATTGGGTGCCTCTACCTTAAATGCCACTTGCTTGCCCCATGTCAAATGCAACCATCTCCAGTTTGTTGCTCTGTGGTCATTATGTAAGTTGTAACAACCTCGGCAGTTTCACATAAATCTTTAAACCATGTACAGTCTGCTATCTATAAATGTTACCTCTATAAGTGTTAGAATTGCATAAGTGTTACTAAAAATCTCGCTCCAAAAAAAACCCTCAAAATTAACACTAGTAAGTGTTATATGTTAAGTGTTATAACATGTTCCGCTCCCCCCTTTGTTAAAATGATTCTATAAGTGTTACATTTGGCAAAAACATCATAATAGAACTTGTTTTTAAAAATTTTAATTACTTCACATGAATATATACCATATCTTTTGTGGAAGTTGAGAAGATTTGTCCTTTTAAAAAAAAGTCTGTCAGGATTCTTTGAGCAGTATCTGGAGGGGCATCGCAGGCCATATTCGAGAAGGGTATTGCAGACCATATTCGAGAAGGGTATCGCAGGCCATGTAGTGAGTTTTATTTATTTATTTTTAATTTGTTTTTTTAATTTTTGGTGTGGTTGTTTGCCGCATGCAAGAGGCATGTTGTCGACCCCATCATGGATGCATGGCCTATCAGGCTAAGGTTTGATTGTTGGCTGTGACTGTTTTTTTCTTTTTTTTAAAAACCCCAAATGGGTGCATGCCTCATCGGCTTTCACTTTTATCTTCAGACCTAAAAGATAGCGATGTTATGGACGCTCATGAGTTCACAAACTATGAGGTAGACTTTGATTTAAATAATCCCTATGAACCTTTTGAGGAGGATATCCCAGGCATGCTTCATTACGAAGATTTGGAGATTGTTGCAGATGAGGTCATAAATGATGCGGTAAACAAGGTGATTGGATTTGACACTGTTGAAGGTGCACTTCATATTGTAAAGAAATTCCTTTAGCAAAGACCACGCGATGTTTCATCACACATCAACTTGGTTCAAACTCTTCTGCAAGATGTGGCAATTGCCCGTATGAAAGATACCCATCAATCCACTATGGATTCTTTCTTCAATAAAGCTTAGTTTAGCAAAATTTAGTTGAATTTAGTTGAGTTTACCTTAGGTCAAGGGCACCTTTGGCACTTGGACGCCGAATAATTAATTAAAGTCAAAAAATTGGGTTCGGCTTTCTAAAAGAAATTTTAGCTGATTTCGGCAGGATTTCACATATTACTATTATTAGCCTATTTTGACCGCCAAGGGGTTTGAACCTAAGACCACAAGCTCCCTACTAGGAGCTCTTTTGCACACACTTCCAAGAATCAAGGCTTTTCAAGCCATAACTCCCCATTGATGTCCTTGGTGTCCAAAGATTTTGAATATTAATATTTTCTTCAATTTTGGCATTTTCACTCAATATTTTCCCAAATATTTCGGCATGCCTTTTTTGAATTAATTATAGCCGAAGGTGCCCTTCACCTACGGTAGTTGAGTTTAGATGAGTTGAATTTAGTTGCATTATGGTTTATATTTTTTTGTATTTTCAGCTTTCATATTCTCTATATCACATTCATCAATAGCAAATCTTAAAGGATTGAAGAAGATGTAAGTCTACAAGCAATAATTCATCCTCAATGCCACATCTTGTTAACCCCCTTTCAAAGCTGAATGACGATTCTTGTAATGCAAGAGGATGTGGGGAATGTAATCTTCACCGAACTTGAATGCTGCAGTGATGATTGGACAAATTGGTTTTTTGAAAGTATTGTTAATGGTAGATATAAGTTATATCCACACCATATGAATAATGTCTCCGCGAACAGTTGTGTGCACTTGTCCTTCGTTGTCTATGGATTTTGATGATTTACATCCATCCAAGTTCCCTTGACTTTAATTGTTTCCATTATTATATTTATTAAATTAGATTTCAACCTTGAATAGATATATTTTATAATTTCTAAGTTATTTGTACAACAAGGCAAAGATACCATGGATTTTGACCTCTTTTCTTGTTTTTATTGATTAGAATTTGCCGTACATAAATCTGAATCACAACAATTATCTCGAAAAGAAAAAAAAGACAACTACAATTTTTGGTACAACATGATTACTCTTTTTTTTCTTCTCAAAGTCCACTAAAATAACTTGAGTTTTGAGATGATCAAACTCTTCCACACTAAAGAGAGATTCAAATTGAAACAGCACCAATTTCTTTTATTGATCTATCAGCTACTCAAGGATTAGTCTTTGTTAAATTTTAAATGTTGTAAAATGGATTCAGGCTTAGAAATTAGTGTCACATGCTCTATTGGTGATAATTAGTGTAGTATCTTCAAGCTGGAATAGGATTTGACCTTATGATTATAATAATTGTATTATTTATTTTTCTCTCTTTAATCCTTAAGGACGAGCAACTTTATTTAATTTGCTTTTCCTTAACCCCTAAAGACCCAAGGCATTAGCATTCAAACTCACTGAAAATTGTCAGTTTCAATGCATTCAACATAAAATGCAAACAAACCCAATCTTTACATACCTACATGTAGCATCTTGTACTAAGATTGTACAAGTGTATGTGGTAAATTTTTTGTTCAGTTTGACCGCAAGGATTGAAAGATGTCAGCCTTTGAAGTGAGACATAAACTCTACTTGAGGTCATGCTAAACACCTTCAACAAACTTCGACCACCTTCTATGGCATTTTTTTGCACTATGGTTTGTGATTTTCTAATTTTAACTTTAGAAGAATCATGTTAGGCACGAGTGCACCAAATTTTAGAAGTAGAAGAGGGGTAGAAGATGTCCTTAAAAATCTTGCAATGCAACTATGTGCTACAAATCAACAATACACTTCAAGTTTTGCATATATCATATCCTTCTCAAATTTTTGAAATTTAAAAATCCATACTGTAGATGCAAAGATTTCTATTTTCTTTCCAAGAGGAATTTAAAAAAAATAAAAAATGGACAAAAACTCAAATTTCTATTCAATTTAGAGTTAATTAAAGTATTGCTACATTATATGTTACATGTCACACTAAACCGCTGCTCTATTTGTATATGTTACCAAATTCTTTTTATAACTTTTGAACCGTAAGTCAAATTTCTACAAAAATTATGTCTATGGGAAGCTAATAAAAAGTTGCCCATTCAATAAAAAATCTCAAAAAACCATGCCTAAATTTGAGAACAAGGTATCTTACCCAAACTCAACATATCCCCCAAGGGGACGTTGGGCCTTTAGGGATTAAAGATTTAGAAACATCCATTCAGTGGCTGCAAGTTTGGATGCTTGATTTTTGCTTAATTTCACATGCACAATGAAGTTGTATTATTTTTGTTGAATATGAGGTCTTACTTACAATTGGCATGGAAGTTACATGTAGAACTTGTGTAGTTATAATCATTGTTGCTTATGAATTTAACAGCAATAGTAATCACTTTTTTGGTTCTTGACATCTAATCCCTTATCTCTACAGACACCTCTGACGTGCCATTATTTAATTTCTAGTAGAAATACATTTTTACTTTTTAGATGTAAGGGTAGAAAAAACTTTTGCATTGTCCCACAACAAGCTTCCAGTTTGTTTCATTGTACAATGTGTAAAGTTTCAATCATTGATACACAATAGATAATGTATGTCTTACTTGAGTGTTCAACCTCCAAACATGTCTCCTCACTCTCACTCCTACTTTCATTCTCACTCTTTATAATAACGCTCTTGGTAACTAACCAAAACCCATTATGGATAGCTGTAAAATAGGGGTACATCCAACCCACTTCCATCCCATTATCATTCATTGAATTCCAAATGGAGATTCAGTATTAGTCAAGAGCCATTACATTTGGTTGGCACTTTTAGAGGGTACTATTGGCGGCCACTAGCTAAACATGGCAGCACACTTTGAAAACTCATAACTAGTTCACATTTCATCAAAAAAATATGAAATCACTTGGGTTGAAATTGTAATTCTATTGACTATCAATGAAAAATAAGTTTATCATTAATTTTTCTCTCCATAAGTTTATTGTTATTTGTTTTCTCAATTTTGTATATGCACATTGCTTATCTTGTTGGTTAGAAGGGTTCACCTTAATTTACTTTCACTCCTACTTTGGATTCCTCTTCCAAGTTGATTTATTTATATACAATATAAAAATTGACTAAATATTTGATATACTTAAATCCTACATGATATTGCTATTGAACAACCACCATACATGTGCTCAATGGGACATGTAAATCCTATAGTACAATCAACTCCCTTTATACAAGCATATGATACAACAATTTCATTATGATAGGCAACTTGGGTCAAAAACAAATCTTCTCTCTTTACGAGAAGAACACTTGTTGTAACACCGATTATCCACCCTTTCCATTGTAACAACCGCTCAATATAGCAGCCTTTATATAATAGGTAGAACAAACAAGGTTGTTGAAAAAGGGAGCCAACTATAGTGCATGGGATACTAAACATAACCTCTTAACTACTAGATGTCCATGTAGAAAAACAAAAATTTACACTTTCAAATTGAACAACTAATAATAGAAGAATACTAACAACACTTAAATCCTCTCCACACAAGAATTGTAGTAATACAAATAATCTTCAAAAAAATGAATGGATGGAAATAGTGTCCACTTATGATCCAAGTCCCAACCCTCCCTAGACTTCTATGATTCACAAAGTTCAATCACTACAAATTTGTTTTAAAAATGATTTTCTAAAATTTTCTAAAATTAAAAAAAATAAAAATTCAAAACAACATACAATTAATTGTGGCACCATAAAGTCAAATCCCGTACTCAACAGTCAAGAATCAATTAGTCTAATAATTAGTCTGAATTTCAGCAATTTTTTTTTTGTATTTCCACCCAATAAAAGAGAATTTTTGAGAAGTGATTCAATCACCACAAGAAACATTCCAAAACAATGAGTGAAAAAGGAAATGGACAACATCACCCAAAAGGGCTCTTAAAAAGAAAATTGATACATTTTGTACAAGAATTACAGAGCGAAGTGATCTTTCCACTAATTAACCTGCACAAATTGATTAATTTGTAACCTTCAAATAGACATACCTAGCATAGAAAAGACGTGCTCCGGCATTGAAAGCTACACACCAAAATCCCTGCAAAAAAAAAAAAAGACACAAGCACATCCAATCACATCAAAAATGTTGTCTACAGAGCAGAAATCATAAGAAACAGTCAAAACTCTGCTTTAAAAACATATTCTAAGATATTGAAGAGAGAAATTTCTTTTGAAGAACATACTCAAGCTATTCGAGAGAGAGCAGAAATCTATACTGAAGATTCAAAGCAATAATCTAATTGCAAAACATGCTCAAGATGCAGAGGGAAATTCCTTTGAAGAACATACTCAAGATGCAGAGAGAGAAATTCCTTTGAAGAACATGTACTGATGCTACTAGAGAGCATAAACATACTCAGGATGATTCAGAGCGAAAAACACCTTGAAAACATACCGTACTCGAGAGAGAGCAGAGATCAATACTGACAACTCAAAGCTAAAAACCAACTTGAAAAACATGCTCAAGATACAGAGCAAAAACACCTTAAAAACATGTATACCGTCCCCAAGATCAACTCAAGATTCAGAGCAAAAATTCACTCAAAAACATGCTCCAGATACAGAGCAAAAACATTAGGAAAAACCATAAAAAAAAATTGGACCATTTCTCGATTTGTGCGTGTCATCTTCGCTGTCTCGTCCCAATTTTATCAGATGTCTCCGAAGAGACACAGGAAACGTAATCTCCACTAGCGCAAATAATCACTCAAGGATCACAAAACTCTTGGAAGACAGAGAGTTTACAACAATGTAAAGAGAGAAGAAACATGCAGCAGCAGATCTCGTACCGAGAAACCAATCACTTGAAAACCCTAAAAACAAGCGTCGATTGCTACTCCGAGGATTACTGCTACGAAAGAATCCAAGGCAACACCAAATTTGCACACATGCATGAGGCCAAGATCAGGTTTCTCACCTTGAAATGCCGCTTCGGAAGAAAAGAGCGTTCCAAATGCACAACTGGCTTCCGCCTCACTTGACATTCTATCTTACAGATCCACGACAAAGGGGCTTTTTTCCAGAGGTTGTGAGTTTGGGAGATCAAGAGGGAGTCATGGCGTTGTTGGCCACGAAGGCGATGAAGAGGATGACGAGCGCCGACACAATGGGCTGCAGCACGTCCTGCAGCACGAACAGGACGACGAACAACACCGCCATCACGGCCAGCCTGGAGTCGCCGCGAGTGTCCATCGCCCCCGTCATCGTGTGCGCCATCGCTGCAAAACAACCATGATGACCCAGCTCATGAGGGTTTGGACCAGCTCTCAGGGCGATGGCCCACAAGCATCACAACAGTGTTTGGTCCGCGACTGCTTCTCCATCCCTTTGTGGACTGTGAGAAGGTTCCTCCTCGTCCTTTTGATGGAACCTTCTCCGCGGCCTCGATTGGAGCCGTGATTCGCCCTTTCAGAAGAGAATCACTCACGTCATATCCTTGTCTGAGGAGCTACAGAGATCACCATCCGAGATTACCATGCTCGTGAGCTCCGCTGCACAACAAACTGAAAGACTTCTGCAAATAAAAAAATTAAGGAAGCTTCATGTTTGAGTTCATCATCGGAGCTCATGTTCGATTCCTGCTGCAACAGTAGTACCATGCTATGATCAGCACATGATCTGTAACTTCATGAGATTTGGCGTAGTCGCGTAAAGCAAAGTTGGTGGCCGTCGGATGTGACATTGCCTGGACATCCACAGGCCGAGGGCCATTTGGATAAGGTCACGTCGATGGAATTCGTCCATTGGACCACCGTCGCTCTGGCCACCGGATTACCTCATCATGTCAACCAAAACAACGATCTCGTGTCCACGCACAGCGGTTTCGTCGCGGCGCTCCTGGTGCGAACTCTGCAGTTGGAGTTCACCAGCCGAGTAGCAGCGGAACTACGTCTTCCTCGTCCAGGTTGCACCCATTTGATTGGGAATTGGGTCAATTGAGGCCGAGGACACTTAGGGATTCTTCTCGTGGGGAGACACAATGCTGCTTCAGGGGGCGGTGCTTCAGAGCACGGCGGTGATCAGCTATGGTCTGCCATGGTCCAGCAGCCATGGCGCTGTTGCTGCTGCGTCGCAACAACCCAATAGTTCTACGATGGGCACTTCGTTTCTGAGATCAGGGCACGCCTTGACCCATTTGGGAGACGACTCCTCCGCGTCCTCGAAGCTCCTCGCCATCGCCAATCAGGTCCTCAAGCTGTCACAGATTAGGATAATACCCTCTCTAATCATCTCCTGGAACGCGGACAATTCGAGTACAATGTGAGCTCGAGGCGGGTTGTTGATTTGTGCGTTTGTTGTGGGACAGGGTTCGCACTCCGCCTCGCAGCAGCAGCAACGGAGGAGCTGTCAAAGACTGGTCTGCAACGCTGCCGCCGCCGCGAGTGCCAACGCTGGGCCCAAGGTAGAGTTGCAATCCGTCACAGCTTGATCTCCATTATTTTCTCTACAGCTTCTTCACATTGGCTGATTGATCGCGTTGGTTTTCGCACAGATGGTGGTGGCCATCACGGGCGCCACGGGATTCGTCGGCTCCAAGCTCGTCGACAGGCTCGTTGCAGGTGATAAAGCACGCCCCTCCAAACCCTATCACTTGTGCTCACATCCTTTCATCATAATTCTCTCAAAACTCCCTACACGCATCAATTCTAGCTTTTCCTGTTACCATCTGTGTGCTCTTGTTTGAGGACGCTTCTTTCGTTTAGATGTTGCAGCTACAGGGATTGATTTCATGACTGGAATTGTGTGCAGATGGGCATGAGGTTCGGATTCTGACGCGCTCTGAAGCCAAGGCCAGGGACACCTTCCCCGGTGAGTAGCGTTGGTTTTTCCATGCTTTCTCACATCGGCAACTGTGCTTGAATCTCTCCTTGAATTCTCATATGATCAATCCAACCAAACCTGCCGCATTTTACAGTAGAGCTGCTTATCGAGTACACAAAATCCATGCATCTAGGAAGGTTTGAACTAATGTAGCCTCTGGATTGAATGTTGATACATACTCGTTTTGAGATTGATGGCTGTTGCTGCAGAGAGGAGGTATCCGGGCGTGAAAGTGGGCGAGGAAAGCAAGTGGGCAGAGCTGATCAAAGGCTCCACCGGAGTTGTCAACTTGGCTGGTCCCCCAATCAGCACCAGATGGACTCCTGAGGTACCAAGATGCTGCATCTGAAGTACATATTTTCATCTGAAGTGTAGTTCGTGGCGCAAGTCTAACCCTAGTGTTCCTTCTCAGGTGAAAGCTGACATCAAGAATTGCCGAGTTGCGGTCACAGGCAAGGTAATTTGATGTAGTATATCAACACTTTTGTGAATTCTGATGCAAGAGCAATCTGGAGGGTATCATAAAACCATGGTGTTGTGGTTGTTGTCTGTGTTGTGATTGCAGGTGGTGCAAGCAATCAACGCAGCGCCAAAGGACGAAAGGCCTGCTGTTCTCGTCAGCTCAACAGCAGTAGGGTTTTATGGTACTACCTCAACATGATTTGTCAATTGCTGATGGTCATGTGGTTATGGTGATGATAACTGATTCTTTCTTGCCTCCTGTTGTTTGTTGTAGGCACAAGTGAGACGTCTGCGTTTGATGAGACAAGTCCTTCTGGAAATGACTACCTTTCTGAGGTGCGTGCGTGCATATTCTCTTAAAATAGTAGCTGTCAAGTGTCAAAAGTGGGACTAGAGTTGTTCATAATAGTAATTGTTCTCCAGGAGGATTGGAATGATCAGCTTGTAGTTGAAACTAGATTCATGGAGGCTCTTGTTCAGGTGTGTAAGGCATGGGAAGCGAGTGCACGCCGAGTGCGGCAAGGAACTCGGCTGGTGCTCCTGCGCACTGGCATCGTGCTGGATGGAGAGGAGGGTGGTAGTCTAGGCATGTCTCTTCAACCCTCCCACTTCTTATACTGTTGGTTACTGGAATCAGTACCCTATTTCTTCTTCTACTACTTCTGAAAGTGTGCATTGTTTGAAGGCAGATAATGTTCACTCTGCCTTCGAACAATGTACCGTTGGTTGGTGCCTAAAGCGATCCGTGCTAAACCATAACATGCTATGGTATGGTTTAGAGAGCGACCAGGTTTAGGGTTTAGTTACCCTAGATTCTATACTCCAGTTCTCGACCGAAAGAGCCGTCACATGGTATTTTGGGCATATTATGATTTAGAGAGCGACCAGGTTCAGGGACGCTAGACCCTAAGACTAACACAAAACACCATAAGAACCAGTGTCAAAGAATGGTTTTAAGGCACCTTAAGTTGATGGTTCAGGTTCAGGGTACAGGGTTTTAGATTCTCCTGAACCCTAACCCTGATCCTTTGAGCTGCAGAGTCCCACTTTTGACACTCACTCTTGGTGTGGTTCCTGAAGGTCTTGTGTTGGTTGCTGTAGTTTTTGTTGTTGTTGTTCTTCTTCCCTTATTGTAGTTTTGTTCACACAGGTGTGCAGAGTGTGGGAAGAGAAGGCCAAGGAGCTGGAGAATGGCACGCGCCTAGTTCTTATCCGCACGGGCATTGTGCTCGACAAAGACGGTGGAGCACTAGGCATGTCTATTAACCACTCCTTAATCCAATCACCTCACGAGCAATAAAATTCAATCGTAATTCGTCCGATAGATTAATCTCTCAATTAGTTTAATTCAGATGTGTCCCATGTTAAGGTAGTATCACTAAGACCCTAAACCCTAGACCCTAAACCTGGTCCATGGCTTTAGCTCATCATCCATCTCTGATCGCCTCAGAGAAGGCTCAATCAGTCAATGTGAATTCAGATAGATGTCCCATGATAAGGCAGTGCTAATTTGGATAGGAATCACCTTTTAAACCACCTCAAGAAGTGATAATAACTTTAGGCTTACTTAGACATAGATTAATCTCGCGTTAGTTTGTTTCATTGAGTGCTTTGAAAAGCATCCAACGAAGAGACTGATTGAGTTTTTCAATGATTGTTTGGTTTTGTCTTAGACGTGGGATATGTTTGGCATGATGTATGTGTATTGTTTGTTTTCTTGAGGCTTAACCATTCATCTCTTCTTTTCCTGACGGTTTAGTTGTTTGTATTCCTTGCAGCTAAGATGGTGCCCATTTTCTCCATATTTGCCGGCGGACCTCTAGGCTCAGGAAAGCAGTGGTCAGTCATCTTTTTTTTTTTTGGTTTTTTTTGGTTGTTTCTCTTTTCATCATCCGGAGTTTTGACTAGTGGGTTGGGCTTTGCGTGAAGGTTTTCATGGGTGCATCGTGATGATCTAGTGAACATGATCATTGAATCTCTTAGAAATCCAGCATACGAAGGTACAAACCAAGCTCTCTCTCATGATAGCATCTCATTTTTATCATAACATAACATGCTTATCTTACATATTTATAAGGTAAAAACGAAGCCACTTACACAATCAGAAAGTGGCTGTGGTTTCGGCTGCCTGCTTTTTGCTAGATGTGAAGTTATTCCTATTTATAATTAGCGTAGAGCCTTCACTACAACTGCCTAAGATGTGAAGCTATTTTGAGCCTCCACTGCAGAACATTTTGAGTTTGATGGCAGTTGTTTGATCCGACTTCTGGTTTTCGCTGTCTAATCCTTAACTTTTAAGAATAGCTCTACTATTGGTTTTTTTTTAGATTGTTGTTTTCTTCATGGTGAATGTTAGGTGTGATCAATGGGACGGCGCCGAACCCGGTCCGAATGGCAGAGATGTGTGACAGACTTGGAGCCATCTTGGGACGCCCTTCTTGGCTCCCTGTTCCGGAGTTCGCCCTCAAGGCCATCCTTGGTGAAGGAGCCACTGTGGTCAGTACTCTCTTTCTTCACTGAATCTAGAGTTGTTTCTTGCTAAAGTCACCCAAGTGTGAAAGAGATACCCCTCCTCTTTTGACTACTCTTTTACTAAAGTCAACAACATATCCTCTACTCTTTTCTCACTCTTAATAGTTACTGGAACAATAGAAGAGGTTGGTGGTCTCTAAACTCAAATCTAAGCCGTCTTGGTAACTTGAATGTATCAAAACGAGGTTTGCAATTACCACCTCCCTGATAGATGTGAAAACGTATGTGCACTTTAAATGAAAATGGTGTTTTTGAACCTGCTCAGTTTCAATATTTGATTTTCTCTACATTCAGAGCTATTCATGATACTTGTTATCAGTTTTTAATTTTTTTTATTCGTGATGGGTCAGGTTTTGGAAGGACAAAGAGTGTTGCCGAAGAGGGCCCAGGAACTCGGTTTCTCTTTCAAGTATCGTTACATCTCCGACGCTTTGAAAGCCATTTTGACATGAAGAAGACGAAGAGCGTGAGTTAATTGTAATACTCACTGTTTGTACAAGATATTAGTAATAGTTGCCCAAAAATACTTTTGTGGATACTAGTTGCACCAGTGGTTAGAATTCCAAGTGTAGTCGTTATGCAGTGGCTGTATACTATTCCAGTTTCTGTATTTGCTAGTAGTCAAGCATTTTATCTTATGTTTTTTAATGTATGGACCTCATATGACTCCAATCAAGTTCAGACAGAGGGAGGAATGTGGAGGTGAGAGATAACTGTGAGAAAGGAGAGGAGTTTTCTAGGAGGAATGTTACTGAATTCTAGTGAAAAAGATGTGATTGATGGCAAAAGCTAGTCATAGAGCACACGATTGAGAGGAAGGAGTTGAATGCCGAAGCCTGATCAAAAAGCACATGTTTGCAGTTGGAAGGGATCAACAAAACTGCAGACTGACAGGGAGTAATAAGTAACACAACAACCCTAGCATTGATAGACAAGGAAGAAGTGACATTAGACTCTAATCCAAGAGTGTACAATTGAGTGCACTGATTGATAGATTGACAGACCCTCATCAAAGAGCACACAATCGCTTGCAGATTGACACACGATTGATTGCAGATTGAACACATGATTGATTGCAAATTGATAGAGAGGTTGTGTAGGAAATCTTGATAAAAGGTAGTGGAGGAAATCCTAATCAAAAAGTACAAATTGATTGCAAGTTGCCAGGAATTGAGTGATACAAATCCCAAATCAAAGAGCAACACAATTACAACTTGCTGGGAGTGATTGCAAATTGACAGTAAGCAATCAACAAAATCCTGATCAAAAAGCATAGATTGATTGAAGATTGATGTTGGGATGGAGTGATGCACTAGATTGATTGAGAAAGTGTTACAAAACTCTAATCAGAGAGCACACAATTGTTTACAAATTGACAAAGATAAAACCCTTATTAATGAGCCTAAATTGAATGCATATTGCCAAGTATTGAGTGATATAAATCTTTAATCAAAGAGAACACAATTAAAGCTTCATGGGAGTCATTGCAGATCGATAGGAAGCAATACAACAACCCTGATCTAAGAGCACATATTGATTGTAGATTGATAGGGAGTGGTACAAAATCTTTATCAAAGAGCACAAATCAATTGTAGATCAACATTAAAACCCTAGTCAAAGGGCACAGATCAATTGCAAATTGATTGCAGCTTGATGTTGGGATGAAGTGTTACAAAACTCTAATAATAAGAGCACACAATTGATTGCAGATTGATAGAGAGGAAGTGTAGAAAATCCTGATGAAAGAGCACAAATCGAATGCAAATTGCCAGAATTGAATGATACAAGCCCCGAATCAAAGAGCAACATGATTACAACTTGCTGGGAGTGGTTGCCAATTGATAGAAAACGATCAACAAAACCCTAATCAAAGAGCACAAATTAATAGGGAAGAGAGCAACACAAAACCATGATAAAAAAACGCAGATCAATTGAGAGATACAAATCCCTAATCAAAGAGCTACACATACTGGGAGTAATTGCAGATTGACGGATTGACATGAAGCAATCAACAAAACCCTGATCAAAGAGCACCTCATTGATAGAGGAAGTGTTCCAAAACTGTAATCAAAGAACACACACCCGATTGCAAATTGACAAAGAGGAAGTGTAAGAACCCTGATGAACGAGAGCACAAATCACATTGCAAATTGCCAGGAATTGAGTGATACAAATCCCTAATCAAAAAGCTACACATTACCGGGAGTGATTGCAGATTGACATGAAGCAATCAACAAAACCCTGATCACATTGACAGATTCAAAACCCTGATCACATTGACAGATTGACATGAAGCGATCAACAAAACCTCAATCAAAGAGCACAAGATTGATGGACGAACTGTTACAAGACTGTAATCAAACAGCACACAACTGATTGCAAATTGACAAAGAGGAAGTGTAAGAACCTGATGAAAGAGAGCACAAATCGCATCGCAAATTGCCAGGAATTGAATGATACAAATTCCTAATCAAATAGCACACAATTACAGCTCGCTGAGAGTGATTGCAGATTGACAGGAAAAAACCCGATCAAAGAGCAGCAGACCGTGAGAAATCAAGCGCACCCATCACTCACAGCGCGCAAGCGCACCCATCACTCACAGCGCGCAAACGCATCCATCACTCACAGCGCGCAAGCCTGCAGCGCCTCTCCCGTGAGGCGACAGATGCGCCAGTCCGGCATCACCACGGCACCCATGGCCTCGTAGAACTTGATGGCATTCACATTCCAGTCCAACACACACCACTCCACGCGCCCCGCGCCTCGCTCCTTCGCGCGCTGCACCACGCTCTTCAGCAGCAACGTCCCGAATCCGCCGCCTCGGAACGCCTTCCGCACGTATAAATCCTCGATGTAGAACCCGGCCTGCGCCAGAAACGTCGAGTAATTCGGGAAGAACAGCACGAATCCCACCACCGTCACGTTCCCTGACGAGAAGCTCTCGCTGTCGGGGTCTTGGATTGGTTTCTTGAGCACCACGTCGCGCACGATCGAGTAGGCTTCCGAGTCGGGTTTCGTGGTGGTGGTGGTGGTGGTGGTGGTATTCGAGACCTCGAGGATGAAAACCGTGGGGCCTTCGAAAGGGGGAAGCTTCCACAGCGTCGAGAGCAGCTTCTCCTCCGTGACGAAGCACGCGTTCGCGAGCTCCTCGAAGTCCGCCAGCTCCTGGATGAGCTTCGCGATCGTCGCCGCGTCGGATGGCGTCGCGAGCCGCACGGTCGCTCGCACTGTGCCCTCCATCTTGCAACTCACAGATCGATAAAACCACGCAGATTGAGAAACCTGGGCACACTACAAAACCCACAGAGATTATGCTCAATCCTTCACGTTAAATGCCCTCACTTTGTTTATAACGCTCCTGGTGAGCGAGAATGGCGCACACTTTTTTCACACGATGCGAAATCAATGTGCTTATCAAGTGTACGAGTCCTAGGGTTTCGAAACCTTCACACGAAACTACCAACTGATTACCAAACCCTCGTGAACATCTGTGCGCTCTTGAGCAAACGCTAGGGTTTTGAAACTGTTTCTGAAGAAGTTCATGTGGATTCTTTAGGATTTGTGGAGAGGTGTTAGGTAGATAGGCTGGTTGTTTTCTCCTCGATGATCTCAAATATTTTTGTGATGGTTGGAGTGATTTCCGAGGTCTGATTTTTTAGCGCATTTTCAAGTGGAGTTGGCGATGTCGCTGGCGAAGGTGAAGAAATGGAATCCGTTTCTCAAGTTTGGGATGCCGTTGATTTCTTTGACGGTACTGGGGTCCGTCGCCCTTGCGCATCTGCAGCAGGGCAGGTGTGTCTGGTTTTGTTTCCCTCACAATTTCGCTTCAGGGTTTAGGGTGTGGCATTTCCGTAGCAATTCAGGTTACAATTCAAGCAATTAGGCTTTAGGGTTTTGCGTCTAGTTAAGGTGGTTGAATCCGTTCCTCAAGCTTGGACTGCCTCTCATTCTTCTCTCACGGTGTGTGTATCTGTGTGTTGCTTTCACGGTGTGTGTGTGTTGCTTTCACGATTCTGGTTCGGGGTTTAGGATTGTTCCGTTGTTGTGTCTGTTGTTTTTTATTCGACTTGAGTTGTTTGGTTGGTGTTGGTGTTGGCGTTGTGTTGTTGTGCAGGAAGGATGTGTTGACGGCACGCGATGAGAAGGAGTGGGCGAGCATGGCGGCGAACACGGCGCTGACGCGGGAGGGAGCCATCGCGGGCGCCGTGGCGGACGCCGTGGCCAAGAAGAAGCCCCTCAACCTCGAAGAAGAGCTCAAGGTCACACTCAACCATCTCTCTCTCTCTCTCTCTCTCTCACTCTCAACACTACACCTTCATCAAATGCTTGCCTCTCTCCTTCAGTTTCTTCCACTCTCATCTGCTTGTAACCATCCTCTCTTCCAACACCCATGTAATTAGCCTCGTCAATTAATATGGGCTCTAGAATGTTATGCTTGGAGTTTTAGGGTTTAGGGTTATTTTCATCAGCCTCTTCAAGTTTGACTCTAACGATTGTAAATTCCTTCAGGATTCCTCCTCTGAGAATCTGAAATGGAAGGCTGCCATACATTGGCTCTAGAATGTTTTGATCAGAGTTTTAGGTTTTAGGGTTTGGGTTATTTTCAATTAGCGTCTTCAAGTCTCACTTTAACGATCCTAAATTTATTCAGGAGTCCTCAGAGAATTCTGGCTGCCGTAACAGAGGCTATACAGTTTTAGGGTTTAGGGTTTAGGGTTGTTTTTATTAGCCTCTTCAAGTTTGGCTCTAACGATTGTAAACTCATTCAGGATTCCTCCTCCTCCGAGAATCTGAAATGGAAGGCTGCCCTAACATCGGCTCTAGAATGATATGATTAGAAGTTTTAGGGTTTAGGGTTTGGGGTCATTGTTTTTCTCATGTAATGGGTTGTTGTTTTTGTTGTTTGTGGTGGTTGCAGAAGGTGAAGATTGATGATTTTGAGTACGTGCGAGTGCCCAAGCCCAAGGAATTGGCTTGATTGTTGTGCTTCTTCTCCTTCTTTAGTGTGCTCATCTGAGACAAAGTTCTGGTGGTGTCTGAATCACATCATTTCTCCTCAGTCAAACACAGGTGAGTGTTTCCATCTAATATTCCAGATATATACTAGAGTTATCTGAAGTTCAAATGAGGTACCTCTCTTTTTTCGTATCAAAATCACCTCTAAATAGTTCTCAATTAACCCAAACTCTTTCTTCACTCTTAAGTTTATAGACCACCAAGCTCTTCTATTGATCTAATAATAGAGTATTAAATAGAAGGGTTATCTTATTGAAACTTTAGAATGAATGACTCTTACTTCTCAAGAGCTTGTGTTTTCATGGAGTTTGATTTTTTTTTGGGAGGTTTTATTTATACAAAGTTGTTTTGGGGTTTGACTTGGCACAGGTTTTAAATGGTGGATGTCGAATGGATTTGTAATTTGTCAGCTCATTTTGTTAGCAGGGAGCTTTGAGGAACATCATTTAGGAACAAAATTATATTGGAATATTGTAGGGGTTTATTGAAATGTGAAGGATAAAAGCTAGTCTTTCTTACAGATGAGGGGATGCTTGAGGGCATGTTTTGTCTCGTAGGATGGTTTGTCGTGGAACATGTCATACGAACAATAAACAATTCTTCACTCCCACTCTTGCTTCTATTTGCACTCTTGTACTTCCAAAATGTAATTTATTTCTTAAGAATAATAATATGTATTTTATAGATCTAGTAATTTAGTAGGTAACATACTAACCTATCGAGGTACAATCATATAACCTATCAAGGTACAATCATATAACCCTCTACTCCCAAGAACATGCCGAATGTGGTGCATTTTTGTTGAATATAGAAGAAAACAACATAATTTCCAATGTATGGAAATCAAAAGAGAAGTTGAAGTTTACATCCATGTGGTTCTACATAGCAAGGAATAATTTATCATGTCACATATGTTACAACCACCGTAACCTAAGGTCATTGAATTATGCTATGTGTGTTTAAGGATGTGATTTCTTGCTAAACATTGTCTGAAAGCCATACAACTTTTTTTTTAATTCAATAGATTATTATTTGCATGGAGGTCACTTAAAGCTGAACTCACTCTTTAGTATGTACAAATTGCAAACAACAATTAACTTACCATTAAACTATAGGTTTTGTAACTTGAACATAGTTTTCTCATGAATTACATGCCAATTGTGAGTATATTTTAATCCATAAACGTAAGGTCACAATATTCTACATGTATGATGTCATATTTGAACATGATAAGGTTTAGATGGATTGAAATGACCTCCAAATGAAGAATGGTAGCTAAAGAATCTTCAATCCAAATATGTAAGGTGCTTCTTAAACTTTAATACATTTTATGTATTTGATAAAGTAAAATACATGGCTATACAAACAGCTCCCTTTACAAAAGCCTCGTTTGTTCTATGTGCTATATAGAGAGGCTTCTATATTGAGCGGCTATTACTATGGAAAGGGCAGAAAATAAGTGTTACAACAAGTGTTGTAAAAAAAGAAGATTTGTTTTGATCCAAGATGCCTGTTATAATGAAATTTTTGTTGTATCGGATGCTTGTACAAAGGGAGCTTATTGTGTATGGTTCCCAAAAAATGTTTACGGATTAACTAAGGTGAAGGATGTTCTTTCCATGTAGTGGTCTTCCTATAAATACACCTATATGTAACTCCTTAGGTCCTTATCCAATTACCTTTACTTAGTCCATGCTATGAAACAAATTTACCAGAATGGCAGCAAGTAATTAGTGGATGAAAAGGATACAAGAATAGAGTAGTACAATTTGAACTTTTTATATATTACAGGTTGGAAACAAAAACATCATAATACATGTAATGTTATAACATAACACTTGTGAAACATGATCTCAATAATTAGTAACACTTCTATTTTCATCCATTAGCTTAGTTCTCATTCCATTTTCCATCCACCATGCCAATTTTCATCCAAAATACTTACCTTAAATCCTAAATTTTGTTTTACCTGATCAATTTCATTTCCCCTACTCCTATTTATAGCCCCATGATTTCTCTTATTTTCCAACTTTAATACTTATAAAAGTAAAATCAATGAAGTAGGGAGTGAGACATCTCATAATACTTAAAAGTATAAATTTTTAGGAAGCGTAATTTCCATAACATATATGAAATTATAACACTTAAAGAGGTAACATACAAAGAGCTTGGACTGTACTCATAATTAACTAAATCTAGACTATACAAAGTCTAGAATTAAAGATTATTGCTAATCTAATTGGAAATCTCTCAAAGATGTGAGATAAATTCAGTTCAATTCAGAGTGCAATCCCTTATATAGAGGTTGCTTGACATCAAAGAAACGTGATTTTTACTAGAAAGCCTTGAAAATCCATCTAGAAATCTCCAGATAATACGTACAATCCAAAGTCCAGATTTAGTTAAATATTAAGGTCTCTCCTACAAACACCATGTTGGGAGATTTGGAGCCTTCCAAAATAATATTTGAAGCTTGAGTTGACCTAAGTAGTCAATTTGCACGATACAGTTTGTCCAATATCTACAATATGGGTACATATTCACCTTGAGTCGAGCTGAAAGTACAGAAACAAGGAAAACCTTTCATACCTTAAATCAAAGTGCGAGACGAATCTGAGGTCTTAGTTGGAAACCAGTGAGATCAGGCTCGGTTTCAGGAGGTACCGACCTGGAGCTTCAATACTAGAATCAGTCCATTGAATCAACCGATCACGTTAATCTCCACCGACACTTGAGCTGTTATTCACCGACAGCGTGAAGTCTAGCACCTTCAAATGAGCGCTAGACTTGGACTCGGGTACTACTGTCTTGGTTGTGAAATTCGTGACAAAATCAGGCTCGGGTGGTAGTACTAGTACCGACCTAGCTAGTTGTACTTCACTACTAGAATCAGTCCATATCATATTCCGCAACTTGTTGCCTCACCTTCAGTCACCGACAGAGTGAGTAGCAACTTCGAGTTATCAGCGGGAGGTGAAATACAGCTTCATGGACAAGGGGAATTGATTGTCTTGGTCTTAAAACTGTAAGAATGACAAGTCTATCATGCTCCTCACTCTGTCTACAATTGATTTCACTACACTAATCACTACACGAATCTTACGTCAAAGTCTAGAATGGCTGCCGCAATCCAGCAAAGCATGACGCAACTGTAGGTCTGTATCATGAGCAGAAAGAGCTGATCATACTAGCAGCTGATACGTTAACCCCTTATGGACCAAGGCAATTTTCCCTCAAAAACACTCCAAAACTGCCATTTTCAGCGCATTCAACACAAAATGATACAAAATCATTTTTTTGGAATTCTAACCGTAGGATCTTGTACTAGACTTGTATGAAAGTGTGTGGTGAAATTTTTGGTAAGTTTGACCGCACGGATTGAAAGATATCAGCCTTTGAAGTGCGACATAATCTCTTTTTCACGTCATACTATACACCTTCAACAAACTTCGACCACCTTCTATGGCAACTTTTTGCACTACGGGCCGTGATTTTATCGTCTTAACTTGAAAAGGATCATGTTAGGCACATGTGCACCAAATTTTAGAAGTAGAAGAGATGTAGAAGATGTCCTAAAAAATCCTGTAATGCACCTATGTGCCGAGAATCAACAATACACTTTATATTTTGCATATATCATATCCTTCTCAAATATTTGAAATTCACAAATCCGTACGGTAGATGCAAAGATCTCAATTTCCTTTCCAAGAGGACATTTTCAATCTTTTAAATGGACAAAAACTCGAGTTTCTATTGAATTTAGAAGGTATTGAAGTTTGGTGACAGTATTTGTGATATGTCACACTAAACTGCTGCACTACTTGAATATATAAGTGAAAATTAATTGTAACTTTTGAACCGTAAGTCGGAATTCTACGAAATTTGTGTCTACACAAAGCTAATCAAAAGTTGGCCATTCTATAAAAAATCTCAGAAAATAATGCCTAGAATTGAGAACGTGGTACCTCACCCAAACTCTAAACGTCCCCCGAGGGGACATCGATCCTTTAGGGGTTAACCAAGTTTTTTTAACAAGTTTAGAAAAAACACTCTTTCGAAGTTGACTTCATTTCGATTAGAGCTTACGGTTTGGTTGATCTGCCAAAAACTGCACACAAGATATTGCCAACAATAATCTCCATCTGACTGACACTGCACTAAATATTGCATTTAGTGTAGTGAAACCATAGTGTACTTACCCTAGTACACTAATTGCAAAGAAGTTGACAAATAGTGTTAGCCGTCTATGACATTCATGATACTCCCAATCAACTTTCTTGTGCCAATAAAAATAAAATGAACTAAAAGATACCCCTAGTCAACCGCCTACCGGCCGTCATGCATTTCCAATCTCTTTCGCAAATATTTTTTTACTTTTTAAGTTTCAAATTCACATTCTTTGTATATTCAAATTTTCTTTTCCAAATGTTTCATTTTCAAATGCTTCTTTTCATTTTCAAATGCTCCCTTTTTTTAAAACTGTGTCTATCTTTACTTGTTTCCTTTTTCAACTATTTCCTTTCTACTTCAACTGTTTCATTTTCTGAAAATTTACTTTTTCCAAAGGTTACTCTTCAAATCTTAACTTTTTTAAAAGGTCACTATTGAATATGTTACTTTTTGTATTACTTTTTCAAAAAAATTACTTCTTAATATGTTACTTTTTGAAATGTTTACTTTTTCAACAATTTACTTTTTCAAAAAGGTTATTCTTCAGTATTTACTTTTTGAAAAGTTCACTTTCACCTTTTACTTTTTCAAAAATGTTACATTTCCAAAGAGGTTACTATTCATAAGGGTTATTTTTCCAAAAAGTTCGTTTTTGAAAAAAGATCTTTTTCAAAAAGATTACCTTTCAAAAGTTTACTTTTGCAAACGATTACTTTTTCCAAATGTTTACTTTTTTCAAATGCTTACTTTTTTAAGAGATTATTTTGTTTTTAAAGTTAATTTTGTAAAGGTTAGCTTTTCGAAATGTTATTTTTCCGCATGTTTTCTTTTGCAAATATTTCCTTCTTCTAAAGATTACTTTTTCAAATTTTTATTTCTTCAAATGTTTCCTTTATCAAATGTTTCCGTTTTCATAGTTTTCGTTTATCAAATGTTTCTTTTTTAAAAAAATTCCCATTCCTTTTAAACCTCAGTTTTTATTTTCCAATCTCTCTCTTGCAAATGATTTAAATTTTATTTTGGATTACAAATTCACATCCTTTCCAATCTATGTTCTTGTTTTCCAAATTTTTCTCTCCCAATTGTTGTTTTCTCTCAATTGTTGGTGTTTCTAAATTGTTCTTTTTTTAAAATTGTTAGTTACTAGAATTCCCAAATAGTATAGGAGTTGGCATTTAATGTAGTATTCTACCACTACACTAATTGTGTAGTTCTCAATTAGTGTACATGTTCATATTTAGTGTTTACTACACTAAATGCAATATTTAGTGTAGTTTGAAGTAGAGTATTGATATAGTAGAAATATTCTTATTTTGTAATGTACAAATGAAAGGCTAAAAGCTAAAATGGAACTGCCAATACCAACTACACTAAAGATGGTCATTAGTGTTAAGTTTTAACCACACTAAATTGTATATAAATGCTCTACGTTTTTACTCCTTATGAATATTTTCATCAACTATGTTTATGATGATCCCCCTTCATAAGTAGTATAAATAGATGTGCTCTCAGTAAAAAAAACCTAGTTTTTTGGAGCTTGTTTTCCACATTTAGAGTATTCTTTGAGTTGCATCTTTGGTTTAGAGAGCTTCTAGTCTACACATTACATTACTAGATTTTTTGAAGGTTTTTGAAAAACCTCCAACATTTGTATTTCTGAGGGAGAAGGAAAATTCGGGTTTCTGGAGCTCTTCGCTGCAGCTGAACAAGCAGCCACAGCTGATCCAGAGCAGGAAGGTGATCAAACAACGGACGGTGATCGGGAGCCAGAGGTGCCCAGAAGCTGCAATTGATCTGGAGCCGGAGACGATCCGGCAACCGGCGGTGAACAGCCAGCTGACATTGATCAGGTGCCGGAGGAGATCATGCAGCCGGAGGTGCCCAGGAGTCGCTGCTGATCCGGAGCCGGAAGAGATCAGATAACCGATAGTGATCAGCCAACTGGCGGTGATCAGCCAACCGATAGTGATCAGAGCCGAAGGTGATTTGGCAAGTGGCGGTGATCAACCAATCCGAGCTAATTCGGAGCAGCAGTCGACAGCCAACACCAACGACTCCAGAGAAGCTTCTTCCTCTTCTCCTACTGATTTTTTTAAATTTGTGCTCCCAGTTACACCTTAGCAATTTGTTTTGACGTTTAGCGGAACTTTCTAGACGTTTAGAGGCAGGTTTAGAGGCAGTTTCAGTGGCAATTTTAGAGGCAGTTCTAGCTTATACTTCAGAGACTATTGCTAGTCCATTTCAGCTTGGCAATTCGCTTTGCCGGAGGAGACCGTAGCAAGGTTGAAGACCATCGGGCAACACAAGACCAGTTTCTGGACCGTTGTTAGCAGTTCCAGTGACCGGACCGGCAGTCTTTCCGCTGCAGTGACTCCCGGAGATTCCAAGCCGCAGACCCGGACAGTTCCGGTGACCATCGGCTGTCGGTACGACCGACACATTGTCAACTTCAACCATTATCCCGGTTAATCTAAGTACCACTCGGACTAGGAGACTGTTCCACCGTAGAAGGGGAATGGTGTGCCCGGGCCAGGTAAGTTTCCGGCGACATATCTTTTAAATTAAAAAAATAAAAATAAAAATAAAAAATGAAAGAACTTTGTGTTATTTGGTAAAGACTGGACATAGGAAAAATTCCAACTACAGTATGTGGGCACTACTCACTAGGCAACACCTAGACTAGAGGAATGCAGTGCTAACCAGAAAGGTGGTAAGACTGTGGGTGGTCGGCGGGATTGCACGACCAAGGCAGCATATCGGCATCCGGAAGGAGAAGACCAGCGGAGAGACGGAGGACAAAGGAGATCCCTGATCCCTACCTGGGCACCCAAGGAAGACCGGATATTGAAGCAGCTGGCAAGACAAGTCGACCAGGCCAACACCGGAAGTAGAAGGCAGTTCCCTCAGTATGGATGGTGACTAGGAAGGAGGAGGTCCGTGAGATGTAGGGAGTCATTCCTAGCAACAGCAAACAACCGGCTTGTACTACGGCCGGACAAACTGGAGGTTAACACAGTCATGGGCGGGCCACATATGAGCTCCGAGGCAAGCATACAACAAGCCTCACATTCACCACACGAAAGAGAGATAGAGTTGGAGAGATCAGAATTATCCCAAAATCTATCCTAGAGATCGGACTACCCAGGAGGGCAACCGAAAGGTGACCGCACATCAGCAAACCTACCGGATAGTTTGGGAAGGAAGTTGGAATAAGACCAGCCGAAGCAGTATGAACCGCATATGGGGTATCTAACCTCGGGACTCCAAGTTGTTGACCCGATTCATATATCTCCGACAGCACCCCCATTCCAGAAGGAGTTCTTTCCGGAACCGGTAGAAGACACCCCGGAGAACTACCGGAGGTATGAGGCTTAGCGAGCCCAGGCACAAGCCGAGCAGGATATACGACATCGGAGGGCTAGAGAGGACCTATTCCAGACCTTGATGAGAGAACTCCACGACCCGGTCGGACGTGGCGGTGAGGAGCAACCGGCGTTGAAACCACTTCCCAACCTAGAAGATGTCATGGACTCCCTAAAGGATCAAGAGCAAACAACTCGTCGGCAAGAAGCGGAGAGACAGTGGCTGGAAGACCAGCAACTATATGCCCACTACCAAGAGCAAGAAAGGAAGAAAGAGCAAGCAATGGCTATGCATCAAAAGGCTTACTAGTTATGGCAAGAATCAAGGACTATGATGGAACCGCCCAAGCAGCCGGTACACCCCGAACTACCACCACCAAATCCTTTGGCCCGGTGGCGGAATGTCTCCGGAGAGGAAGCTTATGGAGCACCCGGACTACCACCAAGGATATCCGGCCCCAGTGAGAGGCAAACCACCGGCTCGGGAAGGCGACCAGTTCCTGGTCTTGCCCTTCTTCATGGGGCACTAGACCCGGGTACCTAACCAAGGCCGACTATCAACAAGGGAAGTACTATCCTTCCATACGAAGCAAGCCAGAGACCAGCTGGCAGCAATGCCAATGGACTATATGGACCACCTCACGGGTGGAGTTTACCCACCAGTGGATACACGGACAGCTGCTTCGCCGGAAGCGGGTCACCCGATTTTCCGTCTAGACGGCACAAGTGGTTGGGGTTACTAGCCGCATGGTGACCTTCAAGGACCACCAACCCGGACAACAGTACCAGTGATGTCGGTAGAACCGACAGCCTAGAGTTTTCCGGCCACCGGGACATTGGTTCATCGGAAATCCTTGCCTTATGTCCAGTATAAAGAAGGAGGTAACCTGGATGCGCACATCCGGCAATTTGAGCGCACTTTTGTAACTATCGTACACGTCAATCCTTACACCTTGTATGTCAAACACATAGAAAACATCATGTTGCAACCCAAATGTGGCTTCTGAGACCTTCCATCCTTTAATGCCGATGAGGTATTCTAGCCAAAGAGAATCTACGATCATTCTAAATCACGTAGAATGGCATCTATGCACTGGGTACATTTCAACACAAAAATCCACAATCCACTTCACTAAAATCACTATAACTTGTTGATGCTTGCACCGATTGTTGTGGCAATGGTCTCAGTAAATGCCCATCTTCCTCCACCTCTAAGTCATGGTGTATTCTTTCCTTTGAGGTGGCATGCAGCGCTTGCTACAAAGGTTCTTGTGCCAAAATGATCCAAATATGGTCGTTAGGTATTTAAAGGATTAAGGGTTAAATTTACCCTTCTTCCGACTCTATCACTGATCTCTCTACTCTTTTGTAAGGTCATTCATTCCACTGTTATATAAAGTTTTTTTTTACAATCTAACCTCTTTAATATGACACTCCATTATACGACAAACACGATAATACGACACATTTTTGCGTGACCAAGATTTTTAGTCTAAAACTCCCTCCATAACATGATAACACAGCTATGACACACGATAATGCAACACTTTGAGACCCACACTTTGTCATATTAGAGAGGAAAATAAATGCATTGGGAACATGTTATCATGTGGAGGACAAAGTGTGAACGCTAGGAACAAGCTATCAAGGCCCACGATTTTGACCTCAACGTCAATTTGGGTGATGTAGATGATCAACCTCCACCTATTGTGTGATTATCTGATGCACAACATTATGCTCAAATACTCTCATTTCATCATGGAAAATTCTACAAATTTTGATGTTTATACTGTTATGGAACATGAAAAGGTATTGAGGAGGTTGAGGAAGATGATTCTAGCCAATCGTGGTAGACAACATCAGAGAACACAAAACTTCATACCCCTTCTTTGTGCCTAATTTGCAAACGTGTTACTTGAGGATTTTTAATGTGATATTTTCAATGCTATGAAGTTTCTACAAGCTATTTCTAACATGTTTCGTGTGCCTTTTTTCTCGCATATATTTTTTGCAAACTTTAGGCATATATTACTGTGTATTTTACTAAAACCTCAATAATGCGACACTTAGGTCCAAAATGTCATATTATTGATTATAAGACAATTCTCTATTACAACACTTTTCTTGTTTCCCAAACCTGTCATATTAAAGAGGCTAGACTGTATAAATATTTCAGAACATATTAAATTTCGGTTAGTGGGATTTAGGTGGTAGATGATTAGTGTAGTCACAGCTGGTGAATTGAGACCTTGTCATACACGTGATCCACAGCGACATCTAATGAGTAAAGGCACTAAACACGTTGTAGGTCCATTTTTCTCTCTGGCGTTGGAACTTTTCAAAGAAAGTCTCTGTCATGTTTCTTATGTCCATTCTACCAAATCACAAGAGAATAGCATGATTAACCGCTACAGGACCGTGACAATTTCACACCAGAAACACTTCAAAATTGTAGATTCAAAAACACTTCAAAATTCTAGATTCAAAACACTTCCAAATTGTAGATTCGAGTGCAATGAGTAAGGAAGAAAACAAAACCTTACATTTATAGTTTTGACCGTAGGATCTTGATTAACACTTACTAAGCTATATACTCACAAGTTTTCAAAAACTTTGACTGTACGGATTGAAAGATTATAGCGTTTGAAGTCAAGAAAATAATTCATTTTCTTTCCGGAATTGAGTGGATGAGCAGACTTTGACTATACTTGATATCAAGTTGATGGCAACGAACAAGCAGATAAACTAGCAAAAGAAGGCCGAGAAAAAACACACAAAAAAGCCAAAGACCCCCATGAACATGCCCATGCTACCCCATACTACTTTCAAAAAGAAGATTGGCCTTCCAAAGAAGATACCCCCGACAAAGGCCCGATTAGATTTCTGGGCAAATATCTCAAAAAACAAGACCTCTACAACAACCTTGACACTATCTCAGAAAATATTCCTAACATAGAAAAATGGACCAACAATAACAACATAGACAATGAACTCTCTACAAATTTTTGGAAAAACCCCATCATCTCAGATCCACAAATAACATGCCTCATCAAATTTCGTATTGGTCAGTATATGGGAAACGCTCACAAACAACTCTTCTTTGGAATAGAAAGATTTCCATCCATAACATGCCCCATATGCCCTTCAACAGACCCAGACACATGGCTTCATGTTCTACTCAAATGCCAAAACCACCACATACACTCTCTAATCGTTAAAAGACATAATAAAGCAGTGTGGGAAGTCCAAAAACTAATCACCTCCTACAACAAATCGAGATGTTTTATATTAATGAATGCCGGCACCTTTAATAACAACCCACAAGAAAATACAGTCCCTCCTTGGCTACTCACATGCTCATGTGAGACTCAAAGATGTCATTGCAATGCTAGGTTAAAACCGGACATGCTTTGTGTTAAAGGGTTACCATATAATGATCCACCACCCGATCACATAAACCAAGACTACACCATCCAATTCATTGAATTCACATATTGCAACGATAGATTTTCCCCGGAAACCATTCAAAACAAGATAGATAAATATCAACCCCTCATTGACGACATCATTGCCCTTGGATGGAATGTGGACCCTCTTATTGTGATTACATCAGGCGCTCGTGCCACCACCTTTATTCCATCTATGAAAACTCTAGAAGACACCTTTAAAATACCCATCGAATCAATTAAAACCACCTTTAAAAACATTAACACCATTGCTATTCAATATGCCATGTCCATTTTACTGCATAAACGAAAAATTGAAAACAACCAACCCCTCCCCGACACGCACGACCCTCCATGGAACTACTCTTGCACACCTTCAAACAAAAAAAAACAAAAAAAACAAAAAAAACCCCCTTTATTATTGAAAAGTTACTTTGTGTTGTTGCTACTTGTTACATAGTGTCTACCCTCGAGAGGGGGAAGTAGTTCCATGCTACTAATTCCTTGTCCGGTGGGCATGGTCTTAGTGGTGGAACGAACAGACACTTTATTCACGCCGTTTCCTTCGGAGACCGGCCTTCTTCTTCTTCTTCTTCTTCTTCTTCTTCTTCTTCTTCTTCTTCTTCTTCTTCTTCTTCTTCTTCTTCTTCTTCTTCTTCTTCTTCTTCTTCTTCTTCTTCTTCTTCTTCTTCTTCTTCTTCTTCTTCTTCTTCTTCTTCTTCTTCTTCTTCTTCTTCTTCTTCTTCTTCTTCTTCTTCTTCTTCTTCTTCTTCTTCTTCTTCTTCTTCTTCTTCTTCTTCTTCTTCTTCTTCTTCTTCTTCTTCTTCTTCTTCTTCTTCTTCTTCTTCTTCTTCTTCTTCTTCTTCTTCTTCTTCTTCTTCTTCTTCTTCTTCTTCTTCTTCTTCTTCTTCTTCTTCTTCTTCTTCTTCTTCTTCTTCTTCTTCTTCTTCTTCTTCTTCTTCTTCTTCTTCTTCTTCTTCTTCTTCTTCTTCTTCTTCTTCTTCTTCTTCTTCTTCTTCTTCTTCTTCTTCTTCTTCTTCTTCTTCTTCTTCTTCTTCTTCTTCTTCTTCTTCTTCTTCTTCTTCTTCTTCTTCTTCTTCTTCTTCTTCTTCTTCTTCTTCTTCTTCTTCTTCTTCTTCTTCTTCTTCTTCTTCTTCTTCTTCTTCTTCTTCTTCTTCTTCTTCTTCTTCTTCTTCTTCTGATATCAAGTTTTTGCACTACACAAGGTCTAAATCTTTTACCATTGTGTTAAGCATGATGTTAGTTCCCTATTCACCAATTTTTAGAGGTAGAGAAGGGGTGTAGCATATTCAAAACAAGTGTGCAAGGAGTGGAGGTTCAAAAATTGCCATTTCACATTTTATTTTTTTGTGAACTGAATATGGTTTAGAATGATCATGCAAATGGTCAATAAGAAGGTTCTCACCACATATTTTTGCCAAAAAAAGAAAAAGTGAAAAATATGAAGATCTCTAGGTTTTATTTAGAAAAGATGAAGTTCTTCTCCTTGCTTGTGTAAAAATGTTTAACTTAAGTTGAAATGATTTTTTACACTAAAGAAAAGAAACTTTTTTTGACATCTTCAAAGAAGGTAGTATTCTCTATATGAATGAAAAATCTCAATGTCAATAGAAACTTCTAGCAAAATTTTGGAGTTGTCCAGACTCCGGAGTTCCCATTTCTAACTTTGAGTGGTACTAACTTTCAAACCATGAATCCAATTTTTTTCTTAATAAAATTACCCCTACCAAGCTTTTATCAGGGGCAATATAATACTAAAAATTTATTAAAAAAAGTTTTTAAAATAATTTTAGAAACCTACCCAAAATCAAAATTGTCCTCCCACAGGACACTTGGTCCATTAGGGGTTAACAATATTTAACTTATAACATGATTAATAATTAGGTTAACAAGAGAATGGCATGATTAATTATAAGGTTATTAATTGTTATGATAGATTGATTGTATTATAGAAGGCAGAGTTAACCCTTTCAAGCTGAGCGACCCAATTCTAGTCGTCTCCGGACTTTTGAAGATGTAGCCAACAAGTAGATTTTGACATCAAAATCTTTGAGCTGGCTGTATCTTGGAAATTCGAGAGACGACTTGAATCGTGTCGTTTAGCCTCAAAGGGTTAAGCATACAAAGGTACGCAAACCACATGTTCATTCTGACTTTAGAAAGTTGTGTGGTCTAAATGAGTTGATAATAGATTAGCCATAGAGATATGTTCAAGATTTCAAAACCTATTATTTTAATTTTGCAATTAGTAACTTTAGCGCCTAAAGGCCCAAGAGTCCCTTGTGGAAACTCTTCAAGGTTTGGATAGGTTCCTATGATGTCAATTATAACATTCATCTTTGAAATTTTTAGGGTAGATAGACATTACTAAATGATTTGTGTGAGTACATATTTTTTTCCTAAATCTGACATTTAATGAAAAAATTATAGGATTTTTCATTTTTAATGGGGAGAGCAGGCACATAGGAAAACTTCAAAAACTTTTGCTAGAACACTCTATCAAATATGAGATTTTTTGATAATAGCAAGTAATAGGATTTCCTTTTGTATTGTCAGAAAACATTTCTTGTCCTTAGTAAAAAGTAGCACATCAACCCAAGTCAAACATTTTCACACATTAGAGTTTTCTTGAAACTTCATAGGACATAAATTCCATGTCACACTACATCCTAGATAACATAAGTTGACATGAATGCAAAAAGCAAGGGCAACATATCCATGTCACACTTGATGTCTAGGTGAAATCAGGGGCCACCTCATCCGAGTGCATCAACTGCGGTCCTCAGTCTAACCATACTAATTAATTAAGGAAACAAGAAATAGTATTACTAGTTTCAATTGTAGGATCTCATTTAACACTTAATAAATAAGATACTCACACAATTTCAACAACTTTGACCGCACGGATCGAATGATTCTAGTGTTTGAAGTCAAGCAAATGATTCATTTTTTCCCTTGTGCTTGGTGTCAAAGTTTTCCACTACACAAGGTCTAAACTTTATATCACCATGATGACCATGATATTAACTCCTTGTACACCAATGTTTAGAAGTAGCAAAGGGGTGTGGCATATTAAAAAAAAATTGTGCAAGGAGTGGAGGTTCAAAAAGTGCCAATTTTGTTTTATCTTTTCATGAACAAAATATGGTTATAAATCATAATTCCAACGGTCAATAAGAAGGTTCACACTGTGTTTTGTAATAGAAAAAGTAAAAAGTAAAAAGTATGAGGATCTCCAAGTTTATGTGGAAAAGAAGAAGTTGTTTGGTTACTTGCCCAACAATAATGTGTGGCAATGTGTGAAAATATTTGTCTTGGGATGAAAATGCATTTTTTCACTAAAGACAATAAATATTATTTGACAGTATGAAAGGGAACCCTATTTTTTGCTAGCACTAAAAACCTCAAAATACTACAGTGTCCTAGCAAAAAAAATTGGAGGTGCTTGACGAGCCCACACTCAACAATTCTTCCTACAAGATGGTATAACTTTTTTCTATAAGTCTGATGAGAATAAAAATTATACTCCCACATACCATTCGCATCCCTATACAAAATTTCAAGAGTTGCAGTTACAAATTGCAACCATGGGAACGTGCCCAAGATTTGCAAAAGCCCACCTTGGGACTTTTTTCATTTAGGGGTTAAAATGGATGATAGATCTATTACAAGTTCTTTTCATACTGTAGTAACTGAAAACCAAAATTGCCACACTAATAACTGCCCAACAAAAAAACAAATCACTGTTGAACACATCCCCAAAAAGCAAAATGACAATACTCATCCCAACGGTATTTGCATGTGCAATTCCACATTCCATGAGATTCCATCGGTGCAGGTGACAGATTCACCTCTAAAACAGTGCTTGGAATCTCATGGTTTCATCCATCCTCCTCCTCAACAGATGACTCCCTAGGCTCATTTTTCATCCATCCCAGTGGTGGATGGATAAGAAGAAGAACTCCAGTCTCCAAAGGCCGCTGGATAGAGTGTCTGCTCATTCCACCACTAAATTTAACTGTAAAAGAAGTTTTCTTCAAAGTGAGACGCATATTGGATCTCCGCAAACCCCGACAAAATTGGAGATGGTTGCATTTGACATGGCGCATGCAAGCGGGTGCATTTATACACCCTATCAACAGAGGTGGATGTGCAACCACTGACGCACAATTCAGTTGTGTTTTCGCCGTCAAACTGCAACATGATTGATTGCCATCCGGATGCACATGAGTTTCATGGGAAACAATGCATGAATCTCTTGTGGTGTTAAATGTATGTAAGGTAGGACAACCCAAAATCGACTGGCAACCCAATACGGCTCCCTTCTAGATTCAGGGAGGAAATGTAACCGGTCATCATATCACTTATGAATTCATTGGTCAGTGCATAAGTCATGTAAAAATAGGTTATATTTCCTCCCTAGAATCTAGAAAGAGCATTGAAGAGAGCGGTATTAGGTCGTTGGTCACTTTTGAGGTGTCCTACCGTAAGGTAGGACACTCCAAAACCAACGAGCGACCCGATACCGCTCTCATCTATACAATTCCTTGATTTCATGGAGGAAATGTAGCATGTCTTTACATGACTTATGCACTGACCAATGAATTCATAAGTGATGTGATGACCGATTACATTTCCTCCCTGAATCTAGAAGGGAGCCGTATTGGGTCGCCAATCGGTTTTGGGTTGTTCTACCTTATGGCGGTCTCCTTCATAGTAACGGTTCTAGAGCACCACCTTCCACACACCCTAGAAAATCTACACACCACTCTAAAAAAATCTGCACTCCTTCTGAAGTCTACAATTCCCGTAATAATCTACACGAACCGCCTAGAATCTACATTTCTCGTGAAAATCCACGCCCTCGCGCATCTTCGGCGGGAGAATTTCATATGCTTGCGAAAAGCAGTGCAAGACGAATTCTCTCTCTCACGTGAGCCGCATTTGCGTCGAGGTCACATGGCGGAGACGATGATGGCGGAGCCTTGTTAGAGCGTACAAGACGCTTGGACGGAAGCGTTGAAGTCTTGCTAGAGTTTACACCAACCGCGGATCTCACCAGATATTTCTCACAGTTCCTCGGAATTCGAGACCTGTCGCAGTAGGTAGGGTTTTGTCTCGAGTGAGGACGAGGATCGAGGATTTCCAGCTCCGTCTGTGAGGAGATCGGAGAGCCTGCGCGAGTGCGGTTCCGGAGAGCGCTTGGTTGCTGATTTTGGAGAATTTTCGCGTGAGTTCTTGGAGTTTGTCATTGATTCCACGCTCTTGTTGTTTATCTGTCTCTGAAGTTCGTGGTTGAGTTCTAAGAGGATTGCATTTTCTTTTTGTGGAGGTTGTAGCTTCTTTAGGATTTGGTCTTTAGGTGGATTTGCTGCGGGGAGCCAATTTTGAGCCATTGAGAGGATCGCATTTGCAGCCAGGGGAGCTTCTGGAAGGAGTTTCAGAGTTGAGTGCGTTGCGGAGGAGCGGTGGAGGATTCCTCCGTTTCTTCTTTTGTAGATTCACTGTGAAGTCTTCTGTTGAGCGGTCGAGAGGATCACATTTGGTCTTTCCGAGTGGTCGTCTGCGAGATAGATCTGGAACTAGAATTGAGTTCAATTGAGCAAGGAGAGGATCGTCGTCATGGCTGGTGTGCACGAAGGGGGACCATCGGACGTGGAAGCTCCGTTGCTTGCGAGATCGCCGAAAATCAATCAGCAGCCTGATTCGGAAGACGAACTCGATCCAGCAGTTGAGGAGCAGAGGGCCAAGCTGCGGAACAAGTATAAGCGATCGTTGTCGAATCCGAAGGACGAGCTCAGGCAATTCCGCACGAGTCTGTCATGGTACGGCCTGAATGACCAGTCGACAACCGCCAAAGTCATATGGTCGAGGATCCTGTTCGTCATACTTGCGTTCGTGGTGCCGATTTTCAACTTCTCGTTTGTTTCGTGCCGCGGATGTGACGAAAAGCACCTGCATCCGTTTGAGAAGCTGGTCCAGATATCGGAGAGCGTGCTTGCGACGGTTTCGTTCATTGCTCTGTCGCAAATCTTACAAAAGTATGGTTTACGAAGAACGCTTCTCCTGGACAAGATTGTGAAGGAATCTGACGAAGTGCAGCAAGGTTACGAGGAGAAGCTGAAAGACTCCTTCAGGGTTCTCTCGTGGATGCTTCTGCCAACGTTTGCGGTTGCAGTGGTGCACCGAGCGTGGTGGTACTACTACGTCACCCTGTCGTTACCATACATCTCCGATGTTCCGAGAATCAATGTGGTGCTCTTCATTGCCGCCGTCTTCTCCTGGCTCTACAGGACAAGCGTCTTCCTCTTCATGTGTGTCCTCTTCCGGCTCATGTGTTCCCTCCAGGTACTTCGCCTCAAGGGCTACAACAAGCTACTGGAAGTCACCTCGGAGGTTTCTATCATTCTCAAGGAGCACATGAAGATCCGGAACCAGCTCACGACCATCAGCCACAGGTTCCGCATCTTTCTCATCTTCGCGCTCTTCACCATCCTCTTCAGCCAGCTCTCGTCTCTTTTCCAGATCCTCCTATCTGCCAAGGACATCAACTTCTTCCGATCTGGGGATCTAGCGGTGTGCTCTCTCGTGCAGTTGACGGGCATGGTGCTCTGCCTGCAAGGAGCAGCCAAGATAACCCACAAGGCGCAACACATTGTTGCCGCTGTGAGCAAATGGCACGCGCTGGCAACTTGCAGTCCAAGCAGCATCATCCAGTCTAGACGCATGTACGGCCCTGCGCACCCCCTCTTGAACCGGGGATCATCTTCAGAGGATCTGGAGCAAGTCAACCGTGATCTCACTGTTCAGGAGGAGCTCGCTCACGACTTGGAAGCATTCCAGAAGAGGCAAGCGCTAGTCACGTATTTGCAGTTTGCTCGTGCCGGCATTTCGTTGTATGGCTTTGTGCTGGACCGAGGCTTCCTCTACATGATCTTTGGAGTTACGTTTTCGTCCACTCTTTTCATTCTCGGTAAGACCATCTTGGCTTGACAAAACATACTTTTCCACGGTTATTGATTTTTGTAGGTAAGGCTATAGTCTGCAACTTGGATGTAGATATCGAGAGATTTCCACATTGCGGCAACGAATTCCTGAAAGGATGTTGCCATGCTGTTAAGCTGTTGTATCTGCCACGTCTAGTGAGGCTCATCAGATACGATATATAACTGCTCGCGAGTCCCTTTCATTTGTGAATGGTTCACATTTGATCATTCTGAGCACTACTCCCACTTTTATACTCAAAACAGAAATAGACATTCTTCTGTGAGCCTTGCTGTTTTGTCGTGGGAATTGCTGTCTTAACCCCTAAAGGACCAAATCTCCTTGGGGGGATTTCTGATTTTGGGCAGGTTCCTAAATTAGAAGAAAAAAATCTTTTTTCTCTGAAAATTTTACTCTAGATTGCCTCTGATAAGAGCTTCGTGGAGATATTTTTATTTTATTTTTGAGATTTGTTGTTTGAAAGTTAGTATCACTTAAAGCCAAAAGTGGGGACTCCGGGCACCTCCAAAAATTTTGACAAAAGTTTCTATTGACATTGAGATTTTTCACGTAAAAAATATTTCTTTCTTTGGAAATTTTCAAAAAAAAATTCTTGTCTTTAGTGTAAAAGGCATTTTATTCCAAGTCAAACAATTTCACACATTGTCGGGCAACGGGGGGAAAAAAATTCATCTTTTCTACATAAAACCTAGAGATCTTCATATTTTTCACTTTTTATTTTTTCAACAACAATATGTGGTGAAAACCTTCTTATTGACTGGTTCGATTATTATTCTAAACCTTACTTAGTTCACAAAAAAATAAAACGTGAAATGCCAATTTTTGAACCTTCACTCCTTGCACACTTGTTTTGAATATGCTACACCCCTTTTTTACCTCTAAAAATTGGTGTGTTGGGAAATAACATCTTACTTACGACAATGGTAAATGATTTAGATCTTGTACAATGCAAAAATTTGATACAAAGTGAAGTCAGAATTTGCTGGAGAAGGCTAAATCCCCTGTTGTGAAGCCCAGTTGGCACTGCCGCCCGACATGGGCCCCGCCGTGACGTTGCCACGCGTTTCACCCTGCCGCCGCCGCCGCCGAGTAATTACTCACAATGTAACTTACACTGCCCCTTGGAACACTGGCCAGTGTTCCACCCTGCAATGTTACAAAACCGTCAAATGAAACACTACCATGCCATGGACGCCATGGCCATGCCTACATTGGACGTTGGTGGATCCCACCAAAACTTCGAGGTGACACCTCCGACTTGCTTCGCTGACACTCTAGGATTTTCAGCGCCCGCAATGTTCCATTCTTTTCCACATAGTGTCTCGGTCAACGTCTTGCGTGCTCTCTACCCTCGTTTGTCAATGTTGCTCCGCCATGCGTGTGACCGGCTCGTTGCGATTCAGCCCTGTATGCGGGTTAGGGTTTTCATTGTGTTTAGGGTTTAGATCTGCAGTTACTTTGTTCAAATCTGGTTTACACTTAACCGCTTGGATTTAGGGTTTCAGGTGTTTCTGTAGAACCTAAACATGTAACATTGTCCTCTCGTCTTCGACGTTCGTTCTAAGTAGACTTTAAGGTCTCTAAACAGACAACAAAGTATTGGAAGTCAGTTATAGGGTTTAGGGTGGCTTCTCTGCCACATATTTGTCACCGACCTACCTCCGTAACTCGTGAGTGATGTGCCTCTGTAATTTCTGAGTGATGTGCCTCTGTAACACCGGTGATTAGATCAGACTTGCCATGCAAAGACTTCACGCTACGCATAGAGGATCTTCATGGCTTCTGAGAGGACGGGCATCAATCTTGCAGCAGATGAAGTTGTGCAACCTAAATTGCCAAGTGCTTTCAAGAATCTGGAAACACCGAAGATGGATGAATTTGATGTGCAGGTTTTAGGGTGTATTGAACGGTCTGTTCAACATCCTCTTGCAGAGTCCTTTGCGATGAAGGATCTCACTTGGGCGCTGAATTACAGAGCACGACGTGGAAAATTTGCTCGTAGTCAGGTGATCCAACAGTGTTACATCCCAACAATGTGTGTCCGGGACTTCCTTAATGGGATGCAATGTGGGAAGGAAGGAACTCAATGTCTGTTCCAGGAGACAAAGGAGAACCATAAGCGACCCGAAGAGGTGAGGCAAGGACCTCAAACGGCGCTAGATTTCGCAAGGTTAGTACTCCGACTCCTCTCTTTTCGCCCAACAATCACCTTCCTCTTTCCCTTGTCCAGTCATGACTAATTCAACTATGGTTTTTGGTAGATGGCATTGCGAATACGGCCCGGAAGATCATTCTAGAATTGTCAAAAAAATAACTACAGATCTTCTGCCCAGAGCGAGGAAGAAGCTGACCACTGTCAAAATAGCTGCAGAAGAGGGTACAAGTATGAAGTCGCCTGTTAAACGACGAGCCGCATCAAAGAGGAAAGCGCCACGAAAATTTCAGCCAAAGCCATTTGTTCCACTTGATTTGAATGAAATTCCTGAAGTGGAGGTCGAGGTCGTCCCTACGAAGCCGGTGCGCAAGAGAGCCCCCTGGAAGAAGACTGCAACCTTGGCAAATCATGCCAAATGTCCCCAGGTCTCTGATTCGGATGGAGGCCTTCTCTCTACGGCTACCGAGTGTCCCAAGGTCTTTAATTTTGATGGAGGCCTTCTTTCTTCAGGTCCAAACGTAGTGACCCAACAACTCTCTCCGAAAGTGGGCCGCATACAAGCCCCACGCAAGAATGGGATCGGAGCTGAAATTCATTGTCACTGTACAGAAACTGTGGATATGGGTATTGATCTCAGTTTCATTCCTGCTTATTCCCCTACTTATTTGGTTGCCCAATGTTACCATACTGTAGCAAACTCAATTAATGGAAATGCATGTCCCTCCTGCAATAAAGACCCGGTCAGAAAATCCAAGCCAACCTGTAAACGTGGTCCGAGAAAGAAAAAGATCCCAGATTTGAATGAAACCCTTGTGTCACAGGACTTCCCCATCAAACGTTCCCCCAGGAAGTATGTGCGGAAGACTACGAGGAAACAAAACTCTACGAAGAAAGGCGACTCTCCAGTCCAAGGTATGGACCCCTTGCGCACTGCTCTTTGTAAAAATGCAACTGAGCATGATACACATGTTGAGAGCGTCAAACTATTAAGTAGTCAATCTCCTACTTTTCTCCTAGATCAGGGTACGGTTAGTGCAAGTGTTCTGGCTACTATTGGGGGGTGTGGTACTAGTCTCAAAACTAATGTGGATTGTAACAGTGTTACAGAGTCTTCTCAAGTGTCACTACAGTCGTTTTGCGACAAGGTTGACTTTACCGGGTCTAAAACAAACAACCCTAGCAATGTTAGTGCAGGGAGTGCTGTGTCAGATGTGAACACAGTAGGTCCAATAGTGGTAAAGCACAGAGATTCTAGGGAAAAATGGGGGCTCTCAATAAAGCGAGGGTGTACTGCTCGCTTTACCATAAAGACTCTTTTACAGGCACCTCACATTACAGAGGTGTGTGTGCATGAATCCCGACATGTGAACAAGGACGGGCTAGTGGTTCATGGAGGATTTCGATTTCGTGACCGTGGAGCCTTCTCTGCCCATCTATCTCCAGTTATAAAGAACTTTGTGGATGACTGTTTGCGTGAGAATTATACTGTACAACAGATAAAGAAGAAACACCTGAGACTCTTGCGGAAGTGGGAGGCTCATGGTAGGTTATTACTCGAGACCTGCTCCTGACTCCAAAAGACATTCAGAATATCTCACAAAAGCTGGCCAGGGAGACTTGGATGTTGCATCCTAATGATGCTCAAAGTGTACGAATGTGGGTTCAGAAGAAGCCTGATAAGGTGTTTCACTATACCGAGACAAACCTTGCAAAACCTGTACAAGTGCAAGGCCAGTTGACCACTGACAATATGCCGTTTACCATTGGGATCCAGACCAAGTGGCAAAGAGAGATGATGGCAAAGTACGGACATGGAGGTGGAATCTCCATTGACGCGACTTTTGGAACCAACGATAAGAAGGTAGTTGTTGTATCTTGTCAATTCTTAAATACCCTCTCCAACTTTGGACAAAGTGGATGTGCGTGGTTGTCTGTAGAACAGAGTTATAATTATATTTGATACTAACCAGGAGGGACTTGTGACACTATTTGTTGTTGTGTAGTTCCCTCTGTATACTGTTATGGTGTTCGATGAGTGGCACCAGGGCATACCAATTGCATGGATCCTGACATCCCGATGCACTGAAGATGACCTTACTCCGTGGATGGAAGCTCTAAACCGTCGAGTGAAACAAGAAATGCCGGATTGGAAACCGTCAGCTTGTATTGTGGATTGTGCCCAGGGAGAGATCAATGCACTTACATAAGTTCTCTCCAACATCTTCTGTTTATTATCAATGTAATGGTGACACTGTTCCTTAATCTTCTGGTACTACATATATCAATTTGAATGGCATCGTAACTCTTGTTTATTTTATAGAACATGTAACCTCTGTAACAATAATATACGAATATGAAATGGGAGTTTGTGCTTTTCGCAGAAAAATTTGGCCCGACACTCCAATCTTCCTATGCCGTTGGCATGTTCGGCGTGCTTGGCAGAAGCATTCTTGCTACAAGATAAAAGACCCTCTGCGGAGAGGTGAGGTTCTTCGAGAATTAGGACTTATGATATATGACAAGAGCTCGCCGTCTGGCAATGACTAAAGACTTGGGCAAAAGATAGGATTGAGAAACTCAGTAAACAATATCCTAAAGAGGGGGAATTCTGGAAATACATGGAGAAGCAGTGGTTGGGTAAGGTACATATGTGGGTTGTAGGTTATCCGAACTTACCTTACGCAAGACAAGACACAAACGCAACCATTGAAGGGTATCATGGATTCCTGAAGGTTGTCCTAAAGTCGGAGAGGTGTCGCATGATTGGACGACGTGTGGATTGGAGCGTCACTGCTCTTACTGAAGACGTTCACGATCATTTCTAGTACAAAGGATTGCGTAAAAAAAAGGGTCTTCAGGATAACAAGAAAATGCAGGACTTGACTGTCTCCGCGTTGATGAAGGCGTGTGACATTCCAGATTCGGATGTGACACTGCAATGTAATGCCAGGGGACTGCGCCATGGTTACTTCAGCGCATCACCGACATATTCAATACGTGGTTCATAATCCCGGTGAAGAATGGGCAAGTTGTAATTGTGTTTGGGCACAACGAGGAAACATTTGCAAGCATGTTCTAAAGGTTCTTTTGATAATGCGGCCGGATATTGTTGAGGGCACCATTGCCCGTGTCTGCGGTAGATAGGCAGACAGTTAGGAGGCATGTGACAGTTGCTAATTCCTACAAGGGTTCAACCTGGGCGTGAGGTGGAGGATATGCCAATTTCAACTCTACACCAAACTCCAACTCGGAAGACTGTTCTTACAAAAGACGTTGCAGAAACTCTGCGAAATCTTGTGATTGACTTGTCAAATGAGGTTTTTGGGCATGTTCTCATGGACCACCTTCTAGCGGATCTAAACCATGTAATAGGGCGAATCGGAGCTCTAAAGGTAGAACTTCGTTCTGGAACATTGCACTCGTTTGCGGCGTCACCAGTGTTACGGACAGTTGATGATGGACGAGGTTTTAGCCTTCTCCGAGGTAAAGACTTCTTAGAACGGGGGAGAAAGTCTGCTGCAAGACAGTTGAGAATGGTTGGTTGCTGGCTATAATTTTCTACACCGTATTATAGATGCGTTAAAGAAGTTCTGATGTACCTAAAAAGTTTGCAGTCATTGTGCTCCAAACGTTAAAAGAACTTAAATCTGTGATCCGCCATCTTCTGTTTCGGTGTCGTGGTATGCGTTGTTTGCATTTATAGTGTTACAGACCCTTTAGAATTCAAGCACACTTGGTCAATTTTGAAGCAACAACATAAGCAAATCCAGGTGAAACCTTAGATACAATCAGTGGCACTTTCACTGGACCGTGAAGTACGATTTACCAAGATATTTATCTATTTACGATGGAGGTCCCCAATAATCAGTGTCACAGTCACTACAATCTTCATCATGACGCTTTCTTATCCTTTTTAGCTTACAATCCTCTGTTGTAATGCCTTCACCATCTTATGTGCAATTCGTCTGCCATTCTCTCTCTACTACTCCTCACGTCATTCTCTGTCACCATCGTATGGAGTCGTTTTCTATCGTATTGGTATTCACTTTGATTGTTGCGTCGTTGATAATAGTCACAATGGCGTTATCAGCTTCATTGGTAGTTCCTCAGTTGTTGGCTTGTCTTTTGAGGTCCACTCTTTACAAGAATGATGTTCCAATTCCTGAGGAGGCACATTTCTCTCCAAAACGCAGAATCGGGGAGATGACTTCTCTCGCCGTGTCAATGTCGTTAGACGCAGATCCGGCCTGGCCTATTCGAGGCATAACCCTGGTACATCCATGTTACGAGGATGCCCCTGACTGTGCTTCTCCTACCCAACAATGGAGCATTGACAATGTCTAGAGCATGTGGAACAAATTTTATGAAGGCCAATGCAAAGAAGAGCTCGACAATTTGAGCAATTACAGTCCTAGGTAGGACTTAGTGTCCCTGATGTTTTAACCTAGTGTCACTAATGGTTTGACATAGTACTGTGTGCGAATTGACTTAGTGTCATGCACAAATTTATTAAGCATTTATGTCTTCAAGTTTGTATTGAGAAGCACTATAGGATGGATACCTTAACTAGAGGATGTCCATGTAGGTGCATATGATATCAAGTACTCGTTGCCCCATTTGTGAGCTACGTATATAAATCATAATGTATACAATATATATTCTACAATTTCCATATCATTCCTTGTAACCTGGTCCTCGTGATGGATTGTATATATTATTTAGCCAAGGATGTGTTTAGCATCTACTTTATTTATATATGCATAATTGAATTATACATCGGGTTGCTACTACGAAAACACTATTGCCTAAAACTGTGAGTTTGTATGTATTGTGCTTGTAAACTAAAAATCATCATAACAAATCATTATGATATTAATAAAATAAACGCTAAGATGGCCTAATGTATGTGTAAATCTTGTAAATAGGAAAGTAGCACATAATAACTGAATGAAAAATAAATATATCAATAAATAAACCACAAGGGATGCAATGGTTATATTATATATTGAATGTTGGTCCCTATATCCCAAAAAATTGGGGCATGTGATGATAATTAATTTTAAGAACCGTAAATAAAACATACATAGTACTCTATAGTAACCCCTAAGGGATTGAAGGAAAAATATTAATCCTTTAAGATTCAAATGTTCCAGGAGAGGGCCTTTTGACCAATTCGATAAGTTCTTCTATATCAAGTTTGATATGGCTGCTTCAGGAAAAAAATCATCAAGTATGAGTCTTTGGTATTGGGATTTAGAATGGTAATTTTAGAATGTGATTTTTAAAACCATAATCGTGGTCCTTAGGGGTTAAAGTTGCTTCAAATGCTATAATCTTCTAACCAATTACAATCCACACTTCTTCTTATTCTTCGTCTTCTGTTTATTCTTCGTCTTCTGTTTATTCTTCGTCTTCTGTTTATTCTTCGTCTTCTGTTTATTCTTCGTCTTCTGTTTATTCTTCGTCTTCTTCTTCGTCTTCTTCTTCGTCTTCTTCTTCTTCTTCTTCTTCTTCTTCTTCTTCTTCTTCTTCTTCTTCTTCTTCTTCTTCTTCTTCTTCTTCTTCTTCTTCTTCTTCTTCTTCTTCTTCTTCTTCTTCTTCTTCTTCTTCTTCTTCTTCTTCTTCTTCTTCTTCTTCTTCTTCTTCTTCTTCTTCTTCTTCTTCTTCTTCTTCTTCTTCTTCTTCTTCTTCTTCTTCTTCTTCTTCTTCTTCTTCTTCTTCTTCTTCTTCTTCTTCTTCTTCTTCTTCTTCTTCTTCTTCTTCTTCTTCTTCTTCTTCTTCTTCTTCTTCTTCTTCTTCTTCTTCTTCTTCTTCTTCTTCTTCTTCTTCTTCTTCTTCTTCTTCTTCTTCTTCTTCTTCTTCTTCTTCTTCTTCTTCTTCTTCTTCTTCTTCTTCTTCTTCTTCTTCTTCTTCTTCTTCTTCTTCTTCTTCTTCTTCTTCTTCTTCTTCTTCTTCTTCTTCTTCTTCTTCTTCTTCTTCCTTTAGTACTTCTTCTCCTCCTTCTCCTCTTGTATGTTTCGCCTCCTTTTTTTCCCTTTTCCCCTTTTTTTCATCCTTTTTTTAAAATAATTTTTAAATTTTTTTTACTCCTCCCAGTATACTCTCCTTTCTTGTTTTAATAAAAAAACAACATATGTTCTTAAGGTAATTTGGAATATAGTTAGAAGTGCAAATAAATTATTACGTGTGAGTGTTTCATACTAGCTTTATTAATGGTTGTTTTAATGTATATTATTCAAAAACGTAGTCCTTGTGATGCCTAAGATTGCAATACAAGTGTAATGGGCATCCATTGTTTGCTTAAAGGATCCGTGACATCCAAACTTTACAAGTACTCCCATTCAAACACTGATATGAAGTAGTTGTAATATGTCAATGCTAGCACATAGAAAACTGAATTTATGAACATCGTCCGTTGTTTTTCTGTGACACAGGTTTCCTAGGTGATAGTCGGGGTGATAGTCGGATGTAGTTGACTAGTTTCATGATACAATTACTCACCCTAAAACTGTACATCACCGCAATGGATACACAACATCCCCAGAATATATACAAGCTAAACCTACATTTTGCAACCATTACACTATCATCAGGCTTGTGACCTTGGCCGTCCAGTCTACAAAGCCTTTTGAGATGCACGAGTGTAGGGCTTCTTCCGAAGAGAAGGTGGTGCTCCATCTATCAACAACCCGTCGTCCTCAACTCGTGATGCATTAGAAGTCCAAAGCTGACAAAAAGGGGCTTGGTATCTGACATCTCTTCGTTTTGGGTTTAACTCCTTTGCCAGAAGCACCAATATTTCTTTGTTCATCTCCTTTGCAGTGTGGGGTTTTAAATACTCCCCGTACAACTACACTTCCTTCGTAGATGCTCTGTTACCTCGAAACTGTAGTGTCACACAATGCAAGGTCAACACGTTGTAAGAGTAAAAATATAATGTCACAAGTCCAGCCAACCAAATTCAGATCATAAAATCAAATTACGAAATGATAACATATAGATTACCTTTAGGTATAACATGATGTTGCGAATGCATAGATGACCACACTCGTTGACTCCAAGTTGTTGAAACACCTCAATGGGTTGGACATTGTCCACTTGATACTCTTCTACTCCTCTGAGACACTGCCAGGCCGAGCATAGCCACCTAACGAGTTATGCATGCCTTCCCTTGGGAAAATGCACCGCGTCGGAGCAGGAGTCTAAGTGAAACACTCGTTGAGGCTGCAAGACCAACACGGACCAGTGTCCATCGCCAACCCAGGGAACAATCAATTCCTTCACTTGGTGAACCTGCACTCCTTGAGGGGGATGCAGCCAATCCTTCACAAATCTCTCCATAGGAATGCTCCCTAACATCACCGGCACTATATAGTACATACTCGAGAACTAACAATATGAATTTCGTGTCAGCGCTCAACCGGGTATGCCATGTACAACCGCGAGAGCACAAAGTCCACAATGTCATTCCCAAGCCGGAATCTAGGCTTTTTAAGGTCCCGAATGGCTCTGTGCTTCACTTCTATTTCCTTCTCGTTTTGGTTGAAGAAAATTGTGCTCAAATTACGGACTGTTCCCTTGCCCCCAGTGGGAACTTCACTTAGCAAAGTATCTATCTGAAGCCGGTCATACACCTCACTCAAGATCATATTCTTGAAGTCGCCTGCATGACCAATGTTACACTCTTGAGATGCTTTCAGAAATGTAAAATCCAGGGAACAATTTCCAGGTTCGGTGGTTACTTGTTCTGCACACACTGAGGATGAACCCCCTTCAGCATTGTCAAAACACTGTTGAGAGAGATCCACCAACTGTTTCACAACCTCCATGTCTCTGTAGTGGTCAAAGATCTTGTCCAATTTTTTAGAGCACGAGTCATTCCCGGGCACTATCGAAGGATCTACCTTGTTTTTACCGTGTACTTGGATCACTCCTCGTGGAGGAGTCTTCGCCGTCAACGGAGTTGTAGTGTCCATCCACTGAGAGAGACTACATTCGAATTTTGTCCCTTGTTGAGGCATATCATCAACACCGTATCACCCTTTAAAATCATGTGTGACGGTCACAAAGGACTCACCATATTGAAGAACTTCAACAACGTCCATCGCATGCTTAATTTCTGGGAATATTGGTGCCGGCCCCTGCTCAGTTCTTTGGGCGTCTCCTTCACCACTGCCTTGTTGACAAGCACGTGGTTCCAGCTCCTCCGATGTCATGGGAGGATTTTCATGAGGAGGCAAACCCCGAACGCAATTAGTATATGGCATACTATGAACCCCAGTCTTCAGTGGACTCACATCTCGATAGGGATTCACCTCCTGAGCTTCTTTCCCCTCCTCAATTCCCCCATCCTTTAATCTCGCACCGATAGCTCCAACTTCTGTCGAATCTGTGACATTGATCGCATCCTCACCGAGACAACCACCTGGAGATTGTACATGACCAATGTTCACCAAAGAGAAGTTATGCACCGCCCTGGATTGAACTGTACCTGGCACGTCGATGATCTCGCCCTGGCCCTTGCTCTTTGAGACAACGTCCACTATGGTTTGTTCAAGTGCTGGAATCGTCGTACTCACATGCTGAACCTCAGTTACAACATCGAGAGATTTCTCAGCTTCACGTAAAATGTCCATCCCCACGCAAGAAATCCAGCGGGCATCGTCCTCTTTCCTCAGCGCTGCTACAATGCCACGCGCTGCGTTTTGAATACCATTGCGCAACAACGCTTCTCTAGTGCTCCATGAAGGTGTAACATTAGAGGACACCCATCCAATATCACGGTCCTCCCTATTTCGTAGTGTGTTACACCAGTGTTTTGACTGATTTCCCCAATGACAGTACTGTATTGTGGTCCAGGCCTCGTCAAAACACTATGGATGCTCCGCTACGTGGTCCTATAGCACGCGCATCTGCACAACCCGCACCCAATCCATGGCTCCCGCAATGAGATCATCTCCATTGCCCTCTCGAATCTGTGCAATCTCGAGGCCGACACGATGCTGAAGCACCTCTTGCGACTCCTCTCCAACTTCAGCAAACAGAAATGGGCCATAAGCGCACAACACGGATAAAGCCTTTGTGATCTTTGTGTCCTCTATGCAGCTATCCTGAATGATAGTAGAAGTCAATCCATACATTGGGCATATTAATTGACCATACATCCCATTCTCATGTAAAAATAGTATCCTGAGTACTAAAATTAAGGGGGGAGGTTTCTTCCATTGTACGCGGTGATGAAGTAGCCTTCCTCGAACAATTTGGGATTCACTGACTGCAATGAACACGGATGGAAGATGAGATCATTTGGTTATTTTTAAAACAAATGTTGGATCGGTAAATGACAAGCAAGAAGAAGGAACTCAATGTTACAGAATAAACAAATCATTGCTAAAATCTGGGATAAAAGACAATTAACAAACGGACTTTTTGTCGTGGCTCCATGGTAGGGGGTAGCTTGGCAAAAAATCCCTCATTGGCTGATAGAACGCGCCAAAGTGGACACCAATCCCACATGATTTTTTCTCGAAGCATCGCATTTTTCTCTCGAAACTCGATCTGAGCCCTCTGTACCATTGCTTTACTTTCATCCTTCTTTCTCTGCATGTAGCCCTTGCTCTCTTCTTTGAACCGGGAATAATCAACTGTCCATTGCAAATATGCACACAACTGATCGAGCTCAGGGTAAGGTTCATTTGCACATCTATTGGCCACAAGCTGGTCCATGGACGTCGAAATGTCTTCCCGAATTCCTTTAAGGTCGTTCGCCAAGTTCTTGTCGAACTGTGGAAGGTTGTCCAACACTTTGATTAGCACATACTAACGTAAAATCCGCGTTTCCAACGTAATGTTACACAGAAGTAGTTCAAAAACCCAAAATCCAAAACAATGAAGCCGTTGTTCACCTTTTTTGATGTCCACCACCAAAGACACTCCATGAGTTTCTCTTGGAACTCTCGAGTTGGAAAAGACTCCTCCCAAGCACGACGGAATGCTTCACTACTATTGTGATCCCAAGACCACGGTAGTGTTACAGACCCTTGAAATGCCATCAAGTGAAATAGTCCTGGCATCTTTGGCTTCTCCGGCGCAGAAGGGGGTGATATAGCACTCATCATGTCATCTGCCTTTCTCTGTGCTCGTGCTACATGAATCCTCTCCTGGCGTTGCAATACTTGTTGACAAGCATTAAATTGACCTTCCATGTGAGGGTTAAACCTGAACGGCTTTGGAGACCCTTTGCCCTCTGTCCAGTATTGTAGCAGCTGGACGTTAGCCTCTCAATTCTTATCCCACACCGGCATCCGTGACACAGCCTCGTCTAATCCACCGTCGTCATTATCTACCGACTCTAAATCTGGACTCGCAAGATTCTTGCGAGGTGACATAGCATCCATCACTGGCTCCACATCAGCGTCCCCTTGATCACCCAGGGTCGGAGTAGTCTCATGGTCCGTAGTTTTCAAGGGATCACTTGATATGTTAGCCGTGGTTACAACAATAGCCGTTCCAGTAACTACAGTCTCCACTTGTTGATCCTATTGAGGTTGTACGGAGCCCAGAAGAGAGGTAGATGTTAGTCAAATCATATACAACTCCTCTAACGCCTATGTTGGACCCTCTCCAATTGGTAATTGCAAGTATCCTCTAATATCATCTAGAACAGACTACAAATTATGTCGTTGTAATTTACCGAGGAGTTCGTCTTAGAGGGAAGTTTGAGTTGCCTTCCCAATTTTGTCTCTATTGACGCCGTCCTCGAGATACGGAGTCTTTGTTGCACAACCCCTTGTGCATGACCCGCCTTTGGTACAGTCTCCAATTCAGGTCCAACCAGTATTACAGGGACCGCATGGGAAGGCATTTACACCAAAGATGCTGGTGCAGGCTGTGTCACACCATGCGTGAAAGCCGGCCCTAAAGGTTTTCGGATGAGAATCCAGAACAATCTTATCACGCCCCCGTTTTCTCTTACCATTTTGGTTGACGCCGGTACTTGGATCAACATGTTGACCACCATCGTTGCACAATACTTGTCCCGCAGGCTTGTTCGGCTCCCTCCTTCGTCGCTCTTGTTGGTTTGTGTGAGGGACCACTGCTGTAACCTTCATCGATGCTCGTCCACTCTCACGCGGATGCATCACCTTCTTTGTAGGTGAGTGCTCCTCCTCATGGTCCCGTTCGCCATCCAGCAGGGTTGTAGAAGCGAGAACCTTTTTACTCTTGATCCCTCTTGGGACCGACTTCTCTCCTTCTCCAGGTGCTGCCCCAAAGAATAAATCAATTGCGGGGTTGACCTTCTCTACCAAACCGCATGCTTCACCCTCTACGGCTTTGCTTCTCCGTTTCTTTGATGGAGGGGACCCAACAAAGTTAGCACCCCAATCCTCTTCGTCGACGGTGGTCTGTTCTTCTCCACATCCGACATTTTCAGTGTCGGATGCTGCCTTTTTCTTACCGTTCCTACTTCCACACTTCCCCATGCCCTCCACCATCTTCCCTTGCCCAGGAAGAAAATCAGGATAAGGAAGTAAGAGGACTTTGCTGCCATCCGGATACTTCGCTTGGTCGCAGCCTTTCTCAAATCTGTGTTGGTTAAGCATGAGCTTGTTGGAGAATGTAGACTTCCCACAATGAATGCAGATGAAATATCTGCGTCCTCCTGTGGGCTTCAGGCGACCTTTGCATTGAGTGGCGAACTCCAGCATAAGATCCTTCATCCGTTGCTCGCTGGGATATGTAACATTGTAGGCTCGATCATAAATCTTGACTAGCACTGTCACAGGTTCGGCGGCCATCATTTCAGGCGTGTAGGGGCAAGTTTGGGGATGGCAATCTGCACAACCAACATGATCGAATGAGATATATCTGAACTTGTTCACCAATCCAGCCAAATTATTGCAGCCTTTGCCCTCACAATACACAGGCTTGTAAAACCAGTGCTCCTCAGGAATGTCAACATGGTCTCTGTACAATGTCAAGACATAAGCATAGTTAGATTCATCTCCTAAATCCGAAGTAATCAACCACAGCTTGTAGAGATAATTTTGAGAGTTTCGGAAATGGACAAGACATAAATGACCGTGAAATTTAGAGAGTTTCGGTGGATAAAGTTTGTGTAGGATCAAGTCAGTGTTTCAGCTGGGGCTACCTAAACAATGAATTACAAATAGCATGCCATGGAATAGAGAACCCTGAAGTCAGTGAAGACTAAATGCGACGCGTACACCCTGAAGTTCGAGAGCAATGGATACCCTAAACCGGTGCAAAAAACTCCTGTAACACAATGTGAAACCCTAAATGAAGAAGCAAAAAACAGTCACGATTCAATGACCTATATTCTACAAAGACCATATTCTCAGCTTCAGTTTTTGTGAACTCAGAAGCGCCCTAAAACTACATTTAGAGGAGTAGGACTTTACGAATGGCAAACCTCGGGATTGACCAATATGGAAATGGATCCTTTGAAGATTTAGTACTCTGGTATCGTGCGACCAAGACTGCATTTTGCAACAATTGAGCGGTAGACGCACGTTCACATTCCTGCACAGCCCGAGAAGCCCACGACATCGCAGCGAAAGAGAGAAAACATACCTGGTGGGAAACGGCGACCGTCGTGCTTGGTTCAAAACTCTCCTGTCCTCCTAGTACGAACTCCCCGCTACAATATGATCCTCCGCAGCAAGATGTCGCTTCGATAGAGCGTGTATTGAATGCACTACATGTAATCGTTGTGGCGAACCTTAACCCTAGTGGAGAAAACGAAGGAGCCACGAAACCCTGAATCCACGAAAACCCTAAAAATCATGTGCAATCTCTGAGAACCAAGAACGATGTTCGAAGAGGACTAACATCACAGGAGCGGATTTCACCCTAAACCTAGTCGATCCCGCCAGACCCTAAGCGCGAACGTGATTGCAAATTCCCTGGACATCGAAGTCGAATACTGTAGTTGTGACACAGGCCCAATGATAACACACCTCGAAGTTTTGGTGGGACCCACCAGCGTCCAATGTAGGCATGGCTATAGCGTCCATGGCATGGTAGTGTTTCATTGGACGGTTTTGTAACATTGCGGGGTGGAACACTGGCCAATGTTCCAAGGGGCAGTGTAAGTTACATCGTGAGTAATTACTCAGCAGCGGCGGCAGGGTGAAACGCGCGGCAGCGCCGCTGCGGGGCTCACATCGGGCGGCAGTGCCAGCTGGGCTTCACAACAGGGGATTTAGGGCCAAACCACACGAGAGGAAAGGCAGTGGGTTGGATGACTCACATTGGTTCAAATTAGCAAGTGGTTGCCACATGAGAGGAAGTAGGGGGAGTGGCAAGAATGACATGGAGCAACTTTGTAGCTTTGGAATTTGCATTGGATGTTGCTTTGGAATCTACATGGCAATGACTTGGCACAATAATTGCCATTGAAAACTATCAGGCACTAGTGCCTGGAAGTCCATAGGCACTAGTGCCATGTTGGAGGAAGTTGTGAAACTTCCTCCCCCTCCCGTGTGGTAAGGCCCTTAGACTTCTCGGAATCTGCTGATCTACTCAACGTAGGGAAGAAAATGAACCATTGTTTTGACTTAAAACACTAAAATCTATCAATCCGTGCGGTGGATTGCAACCAAAATTGTATGGCATGTTTATATAGAAGTCTATTTTAAAATCTTACGGTTGAAAACCCGAAATTCACTTTAAAATGTGATTTTCATGTCTCTTTTTACCTCTTTTAGAGCGAAAGTGGTCATGGTCCTTTAGGGGTTAATGAGTAACGGAGTTCACGATCAAAGCGAAATATGTGATAATTCACCTACTGTAAGTAATTTTGAAAGTACTATCCGGTTTCACAATGTTACAACCTCTTGGAATTTTTCAAAGCAGTAACAAATCTCATGATGATCCATTCTTTCTCTAATAAGTCATGTTGTTTCCTTCACTCACAAATCTATTTCTTCCTTTCGAAATCGGCGGATTGCTTCATTTTCGTCCGTTTAGTTCAAGAAGATTCCTCACTGAAAGGCCGCCCCAGCACTAATTCTAGAATGTCATGCCACAATCCCTGAACTGCAAATAACTTCAAGATCATGAACCTCTATCACATTGAATACGAACTCGTCCGTGCCACGAACACACATACGCAGTACAAGTGCCTGCACTCTCAACCCAATCCCCTTTCTCTCACCACCAACCATTCCTACCACGAATACTGACGAAAATCCTACTTGCCAACACGTTGATGTAAAACTTATTTTCCACAGTACATCATCACGAGTTAGAACGGCGGAGCAGCAAGACGAGGCTCACCGCAACCACTGCCACGCTGCCGGCGATGATGGCTGTGTGCAGGCCAGAGAATCCTTCATAGGTCTGAACTACCTGCTGCGGCGGCTGCTTAGGCGTGGCCACGACCCTCTTCCTCCGCGGCTCTTGCGATTCTTCCAAGTGAAGCGTCAACGCCTGGGTCACCGGGAGAGAGGATGATAAGCACGGGGAAGGAAGGAAGATAAAATCGGAGATAAGCAGAGATTCACACAACAGATCGACTCACCTTCCAGCCGCTGATGCGAGCGAAGTTCACCGCAGCCACGAGGTCCGAGTCGGTGGCGAGCAGCACTTTGTCGCCTTCGTCGTCCACGTACTGCAATGCAAGTGGATTTGTGAGGGTGAAGTATATAAAAATAATGGTGCTAATGGTCATGTGAGTGGGGAAGAGATGGACGCGTACCATCAGTCGGGGGAGGTGAGTTCGGTCTATGTCGTCACCAACGCGCTGGACTATCATGGACATGAGCTCGGTTAAGCTCTCGGATCCTGCGGGAAAAGAACGGAGCGACTGGTTTTAATCTTGAATCAGAATCTGTTTTTCTCCAGAGTAAGATGATCCATTTGGTAAACTCTAAAGTAATATGAAACCCACCGCAGTTGAATCGATGATTTCGCTCCTTTCCGTCACGGCCAGTTACCTTCAGCTTGAAGGCAAATTGATTACCGAGTCCAAATGAGGGATAGCTAGATTGTCTCTCTGGGTAGTGAGAGTGCCTTTCTGAATAGACGTCAGATTGCCGAGCGGAAATATCACTGCAAACCGAAGATCCATCAGAGTGAATCAACGTGACCAAAAAGACAAAATTCCCTGAGCACCGAAGGATACAGTTTTGCAACCTAGAACAAGACAAGATCCTGATCCGAGCGAGCCTCTGTTGAACATTACCTAAAGAAAATCAACCTCTAAAATTGAAACATTGAACACTCTTGAACATATTTTAGCACTGTTGTAGCATTAACTACCTGTGAGAATCATCATCTTCTTCAGCTGGTTCGAGAGCCAAAGCAGAATCCCAGAACTTTTGTAGCATGTTTGTAGCCGTATCAGCACCTCCAGTACCACCACTTCCGACCTTTAATCATCACAAATTCACTTCAAAATAAGCCCCATGTCTACATCGATACAACTTATATTGACTATGAGAGATTTGCTCAGAATTGCAAGAAAAGAGTGACGGCAACTTAAGACAATCACTTACGGTTGCCACAGCACCGTGTGTGAGCTGTAGAACGTCCACACAAGCCACAATGTATCCATCTGCACACAGTGACAGGCACAACTAGTGAGTGACAATTTGCATGGTAAGTACTAGCAATTATGTGTACTTTATAATAAAGAAGGAAAAAGAATGTCATTACTTACCCCGATCCGTAACTGGAAGATGAAGGAATTTGCCGTCGTGCATGGTGTGCAGTGCATCCACGAGAGTGGTGTCCAAACCAGCACATTCAGGATTTGGTGTCATGACCTGCATGAGAAACACAACCAAAATAAATTGATCTGCCTGAAACCAAAATAATAGACGAATTCCAAACTTTGGTGAAGTAGTTACTGCTCATTGAAGCAGCATATTCTCGGCGAGATGGTATTCCATGCTCACAATGGCGTCTCTTCGTAGGTGGGTAGAACAAACTTGCATTTAAAATATGAAAATTTAATGAGTATCAGTGGAGTTGAGGGAGCATGAACGAACCTTATCCAAAGTGGTGGTTTCAGGGGGTAGACCTTGCGCTACAACTCTCATTAGGACGTCCTTTGAGCTGTAGACATCAAATTAACAAGTTGAAAAGTATGAATCAGCAAGGCGGAACGCATCCATGTCGGTGAACAAAACAAATATTTCATGCATGCTTGTGTAAATTATTTTATAAACGTGACCGAGAAGCATAAGGGAAAGTTTCTTGGTCGTACGTAAGAATGCCAGTTGGTTTGTTGCTGAGGGAAGTAATAATCACCGAGTTCATCCGGAATTCCTTCATTTTCCTCGTTGCAGCAGTGACAGTCTCAGATGCTGAACAAGTTGGCACTCTGAAACATAGACAACGTAAATTTTAAGTCAAATACTAGTAAGGAAAACCATTGCATTTAAAACAGTTCAGAGTTAACCCAAACCCGAAGTCCATAACTGAGTTCTGGTATGTACCCAGTAAAACAAAATAAAGTCAGAAATTTAAAAACTCACTTGGTTCCTTCTGGAATAATGGATCCTAACGTAGGTCTAAACATCTTGTCACGAAGGTTCTCGATAAAACTTGACTTCTCTGAACACCACCAAGCAGTGAATGATCCATGTAAGACTTCCAAAGCCAAACTGAACATCACAAGAACACACCAACAAAAAAGATGCACACCTGCTTGGACGTAGAATAGAGTAAATAACATAGCATGTGTTTGTTTAAAGAGGAGAGTAGTTAGCATACCAGATGCATTGTTGCCCCACTCACGCTCAACGGATTCCACAGCCGCTGCAATTGCATTGCCCTTTTCGGCAGCTCGCTCCATGCGAGCAATGGCATCATAGAGGCATTTCGTAATATCCAAGAGAGCAACCACCTCTCCATTCTCCACCACGGGCAAATGTCTGAACTTCCCTGTTACGGAATAAGAAATAAAAATATGAAAACTTGCATTCACAAATGCGTACCGATGGTTCAATGTAGTTGGAGGACATTATACAGATATTGATGAAAATATCGGGAACCGTCTTCACATCCAAACTTTTTGAAGTTAAAGAGCGAGAAAGACATTGTCAGTTCTGGAAAAGGCACATCCTGGAAGACGCTATGTGTTGCATACTGAAGGTTCGAAAGTCTAAGTAATGAACAGCACCCTGAAGAATCAAACAATTAAACGGCAAAGAGTTGTGCAGCACCTTGAACCATCTTTTGCAAAGCTTCCACTGCTAAGGTGTCGCCCATCACAAAGACGGGGTTCTTCGTCATCACCTTTGACACTGAAGTCTCTTCAGGCCTTAAACCCTCAGCGATAACCCGGGTTGCCACATCCTACAAATTGAACAGTGATGTTAGTGAAGGAAGATTAAATTGAGTTTACATTGAAGACAATTGAACCTCGTAAGAATCTGTTATGTCTAGAATATCAGGGTCATGGCAGAATTCAGAAACCAATGAGGCCCAGAAGACAGTTCTAGCTTCCCAAAAGTACTGAACCGTTTTCTCAACAAAAGAGAGTTCGCAAATAGCCTTTCAAACATGCCACAAGCCTAACACTGACGCTAGTATCAAAGCATACCTTATCAGTGATAATACCACAGAGGAGTGCACTAGAATCGACAAGCAAGGCAGCATCCACCCGTCGGGTGGCCATTCGACGACATGCATCAGCCACAGTACTGCCATCAGGAATGGTGAGAGCCTTCGATAGCCTCAAACGCTTCACTGTCCGCTCTCCAGGCGGCCTGCAAGCCAAGTACTTTATTAGGAAAATATCTCTTTCGCCTTCCGATATTAAGAGGGTTACATGTTTCAAGAAGCCTGATTTTCCCTCACACTTCGGGAGTTAGGATGTCATCCAAAGATACTGAAATCAAACTCATTACTCCTTGCTCATCGGATATTTGCTCACACGTAACAAAGCCCAGTAGCAACGTCTGAAAACTTCCATGACACTACTGCAAAACCGAACATTTTTTACAAATACTAGCGTTCTCAGATATGAGCAAGTACAGATAAATTCCCGCTGCTATGCACTTCAATAATTGATTAACTACCCTCTTGCTAAACGCCTAGCGAAAATTGCATAACAATAAGGTCTAACGACAGTACAGGCAAGGGGAAACGCTGTCATCCTAACTGCCGTAAACATTGAATTGTAGTTATCAAGCAGATCTTGGGTTCCACACCAAGAATGTGTACCCCATTGGCTCAGGAGGGTAACAAGAGCAGCAAGGTCCAGACCTTGCCCCTCTCAAAATAATCAGCTCGATGCTGGCTCTGACCTACAAATCAAATCTTCGCCACCTTTCATTCTTATCTGCCACTGCGAGACGTGAAGGAAGATATCCTAAACACGGTTCACCTTTCAGGACAAATCACCTAAATTCCACCTTTTCCACTCCTCAGAAGGAATTCGCCTTCCAGACTAGAGACCCTAAAATCCACGTCAAGATTGAGCTTAAAAACTAGTATCTCTAGGCAAGGTCTCCCTGATTCCCATAAATCGTTGTAGAAACATCGTGAAGCCTAAAGAACGATGGAATAGTAAAACTGACCCTTATCCAATTGGAAACTCTCACACAGCCCGTAATGCAAATTAGGTTCACGGTTACAGAAACTATCAAGGTCAGATCTTACAATGCAAGTGCCGGTCCAAGGCAATTGCAGTCGAACCTCTACTTGTAACAATTAAATCTACATCGTAACGTACGACCACATTATCTACAAATTACAACAACCGCTTGATCCACGACTCGAGGCGAACTGGTGCTGGAATAGGGTATCAAGTCTACAGAGTGTCGCAGACGAGACTACCAAACATCGCGAATGCTGCTACAAGATCGACTAGTCTAAATCCTTTGCACTCCTGAAAAAACTGTGATTCGATCCTACTCATTCGCGGCAAGATCAGGTCCACAAAACAACTTCCCGCTCAGGCGCATCGACATTCACGGCGCTCGTTCCTTCCTAAACTCAATCTCGCGAACTGGAAAGCAGAGAAACGTACACAGTTCGGGAGGGCTTGCGTGGGAGCGCGACGCCATTTCCCAAGGTGCTCTTCTTCTGGCCGCTGAGCGGGCCAGGAGTGGAGCCCGAGCGGCCGCTCTTCTGTGAAGACATCGGGCGCTTCGGTACCGCGGGCGGTCCTCCGGCTACGCCTGGTGGTCCTCCTCCTCCTCCTCCTGCTTCCCCCCGTTGCGAGCCCGTAGTGCTCATGATAAACCTCCGCTTCCTCAACCCCTAGCTATTGTCCAAGACGTCCACGTTCTCACCGCCAGCCCGGTGCTCCCGAGCCGAAAAACTCGCCGCCTTGTGTTCACCCTAACGCTCCCTATCCCGCGCCTTCCAATTAAAGCAACTTCTCTGCACTGCGCCAAACCTGGCAAACGACTTTCATCAACGATCAATCAGAAATTGAACGGGAATATAACTTCCAAGAACCTCACTAATTACGCCTTAATACGATCATCTCCTGTAATGCATGCTCTCTTAAACCTAACGCTCAGTTCCTGTCTCTCAATCAATCATCATCCCGTCAGTCACCTCCTGTCTTATTAAAAAGTAGCTCCTCTCTGTTACGAACTTCATCGCCATTTCAGCCAACGAAAAACAACCAGAAAACGTTTCTCCTTTCAAGAACCGCAGATATTAGTTTCAGCACCTACGTGGAAGTAGAGGTTTAGCGTTTACTGCAGCTCCTTTCGCTCAATTCATCCGCCAATCGCGAGGCTCCGCTCTATGGCTGCGTCAAACGAATTGCATCGCTATTTTAACCAAAAACTGAAGCAGAAACTACCAGAAAACCTTCGTCCTTTCACGAACTGCAGAAATTAGTTCCAAAGGCCACGAAATGCGATGCGGCTAGGACCTCGTAAGAGCTTTCGCGTAGCACTTCATTTCCGGGATCTCCTCTCCGTAAAATTCACTCGTAATGTAAGCTCATCACCAAAAACTCAACCAAAAATCAAACAAGGAAACTTTCCTACTTTCAAGAACCGCATAATTTAGTTCATATGGCAACAAGATCGATCATGCGCTTACGTAATCGAGGCCGCTTCGACCTCCGCCGAATTTCGCGTTCTTCAACCCAACCAATTTGCGAAACCTCCTAAACTTTATCAACCAAAAACCGCGTCAAAACGCGAGAAAAACTCTCCTACTTTCAAGAACTGCACAAATTACCTGAAGATCGATGCGCTTACGTGAAATCGGAGGCGCCTCGAGGGAGAGAGTGCGATCTTGCGCCGTCCGCCGGAATTGCGTGGAGCTGCGAGGAGAAAAACAGAGGAGCGGGGAAAAGGGGAAATTGTGCGGCGAATCGTTCAAGAAGGGGCTCGCTGAAGAGAGCGCGTTGCGGCGGAGGCGATGGGAAGGTCGGGAGTGCAGAATTGTGACGATCGCGGCAGCTATGGCGCGACGACGAGGTGCGGCACTTATGGCGATGGCGATGGCGCTGCAAAGGCGATGCAGGACTTTACCCGAACAGCGACTTGCCCTTGCGTTCGCCTCGCGTTCTCTTCACGTTCTCGCCGCATTCTCCACCTCGCTCATGGAACATGCCTTGAATTTTAGTTGAAAGTGTTTGAAATTTTAGAGAAATAAAACTTTATAATTCTTGATGAAGATGACTAATTCGTAATTCATTGGATCTTAAATCTTGAAAATTCTTAGGGATGGGACAAATTTGATAATTATAATAGAAAGAAGGGAATGTATTTTATATCTTGGAATGCTTTGGATAAACATAAAAAGGTTTTGGTTTTTTTAATGGAATTTTAAAGTGACTTACTCATATAGGGGTTAAAAATAATAAAAATGTTTCTTTGTAGCGTTTTTGTATGTTGCTTGTCAACATATTGAAATATCACTTGATTTGTTAAAAGTGCAATAAGATTTTCAACTTTTATTTTTTCCTTTCAAATTTTGATAGGATTGACAAAGAAGTTGATGGTAATGTGCTTGTCAATTTTTTGTTTTGAATATTCAAAGAATAGTACACTCCAATCCTTTATACCACAATGGTGAACAAACTTGAAATATGTCACATGTGCATTTATAAATATGAAGAAAAGGTTTAACCTCTAAAGGCTTGAGACTATGTTTCACCAAAATCACTCCAAAATTGCCTTTCTAAGAGGAGACTTTACTAAGAATTATTGAAATCAAGTTTTTATTATTTTCAATTGTAGGATCTTTAAGTTAACTACTACAAGAAGACACTCAAAATGCAAATGGTGGATAGTAAATATGCCTTTATTATGCCTTCTTCAATTAATGGAGATTTTTTTTAAGAACTTTAATTATTATGCATTTTTAAGAATTAACAAGCAAGAAAATAATTGCTTGATGCAAGAAATTTCTTTCACTGCTACCCACTTCTGAAAATTGCATTATTCAACTGTACAAGAAGAAGAAGAAGAACGCCGGTTCCCGAAGGGGGCCTGCGTGGATAAAGTGTCCGTTCATTCCACCACTAAGTCCATGCCCACCGGGCATGGGTTAGTAGTATGGAACTACTTCCCCCTTTCGAGGGTGGACACTATGTACCTAGTAACAAGTGACTAGTACCAAGTGAGCCAAGGTCCCAAAAGTCTCTAAGAAAGGGAGGGCGCGTACGGTGAAATGCAAGTGCAGGTCTATGGAGGGAGGTTCGATGTGTCAGGAAGGGGTTGGTTGTTTTCAAGTTTCCGTTTATGCAGGAGTATTGACATCGCATGTTGAATTGCAATAATGTTAATATTTGAGAAGGTGGTTTTAATTGAGGTAATGGGGATTTTAAATGTTTCTTCAAGGGTTGTCATTGAGAGAATGAAGGTGGTGGCTCTGGCACCCGCGGTGATGACAATGAGGGGGTCTACTTTCCATCCTATGTTTGAATATCGTCAAGTAATGGTTGGTATTTGTTTGTTTTGTTAGCAATAGTGTCCGGAGAGAATCTATCATTGCAATATGTGAATTCAATAAACTGAATAGTGAGACTAGGGTCAATGTGGTTTGGTGGGGGGTCTTTGTATGAAAGTCCTCTAATGCATAGCACGTCCGGTTTGAATCTTGCATTGCAATGGCATCTTTGAGTACAACATATGCATGGTAATAGCCAAGGGGGGACTGCATTTTCTTGTGGGTTGTCATTAAAGGTTTTGGCATTCATGAGAATGAAGCAACGGGAATTGGTTGATGATATAAGTAGTTTACGAATAGCCCATACGGCTTTGTTATGTCTTTTGACAATTAGTGAGTGTATATGGGGGTTTTGGCACTTGAGTAAGACATGTAACCATGTGTCTGGGTCTGTGGTGTTGCAAATTGGGCATGTAATTATGGGAAATCTTTCTATTCCAAAGAAGAGTTGTTTGCGGGCATTACCCATGTATTGTCCGGTGCGGAATTTGATTAGGCATGTGATTTGTGGATCCGTTATAATGGGGTTTTTCCAAAAATTGTTGGATAGTACGTTGTGAATGTTTGGGTTGCTAGTCCATTTATCAATATTGGGGAAGTTTTCTATAAGTTTTTCTAGGTTATTTGTAAGATCATGTTTTTTGAGGTATTTGTCTAAGAATCGTATAGGGCCTTTATCAGGAGTTTCGCCCATAGAGGGCCATTCATATCTATGAAAGTAATAAGGGGTGGCATGGGCGTGTTCGTATGGGTGTTCGGCATTTTTGTGGGTTTTTTCTCTTCCTTCTTTTGCTAGTTTGTCGGCTAGTTCATTGCCGTCAATATTAGCATGAGCTCGGACTTTGTGGAGTGTAGTAATTTGTGTGCGACTTTGGAGCATTGCAACCATAGATGTGAGGATAGTTTTGTCCGGGTGACTGTTGTGTAAAGAGGGGTGTTTAATGTGTGTATTTAGAAGATATAATACATTTACGCAATCTGTAAAAATGTGAGCCGGTTCGTTTGGGTATTGAGTGGTGATTATCTTAAGGGTTTTGTGTATAGCCATCATTTCGGCTCTTAGGATATTTTGGAGTCCATGTAGTCTTTTCCCTAATTTAATTTGTTTGGTTGAATTGTATATCCCATAACCGGCTTTTTCTCGGTGCCAATGTCCCGGGCTTACTTTGGTTGGTTCTTCAAAGGAGCCGTCAGTGTAGTAGCTAAAGTTGGGATCAAATTTGGGGACGGTATTAGTTTGGTAATAAAGGAGGGGGAGGCTCAATTCGGTTTAGGGTAGTGCGGGGATGATTGTGTGGGGGGTTTTAGACCATTTTTTGTTACGGTTTACACGGGTTGAAATAGGTGTGGGAGGGGCAATTGCGGTGTATACCTTATTAATGTTTAGGTTTTTTGTTATGAAAGTGAGATGGGTGAGGTTTTCTGGAGTACCTATCTCACGAGTTTGGTGATGTATACATAGGATACGTAGAGTTGTTGGTTCGAGGCGGGGTGTTTGTATTTGCGGTGGTATAGTGGGTTCTTTGTAAATCATAGAGTTCGCTTCAAATAGTACTATGATGTGAGAGTCCGGGAATGGGCCTAAATGTGGGTTAGGGTTGTGGTACCAATTAGTGTCGGGAGTAATAATAATGGTAATGTTGTGGTTGGGATCATTGTTTGCCGCTAGGCGTGCCCAATGTGTTGCTTGTTGTGTTTCTTCTTCATTATGAGGGTGTGCAAGGCCTATTCCGCTCCATCTATAATCAAAAGCTTTACCAATAGAACCAAAAATCTTATCACGTTCGAATGGAGAGTAGAATTTTGAAATTTTTGTGGAGCATGTAGCGGGAGATGAGAAGTATGAATGTGTGATATTTAGAGATGTAATAAGGTGGTCTAGGATTGGATCGGGTAATGTGTAGTGTGCATTTTTAAGGGGGTCATTTTTGGATATACGATATTTATATCTTTGGTATAGCCAAACAATTTTGGTTTCACATGTTTGGGATATTGGTTCAATGTTAATGGGGGTTTGTAGTGCGTTATGATATTGGTTCCACAGCCGTTGTAGTCTAGCGAGTGGTATGGTTATTAGGTCCCTACCATTATCTTCGTATATGTGGGCATTATCTTGTTGTATTTTTATTAAATTTGTTTGTGCGAGGATGTCAGTTTCGGGGTTGCATTCGGTTGTAGAGATGTTAATGAGGGGGATAATAAGCGGTGGTGTGACAAATCTTCTATCTCGAGATTGTGCTTGGGGATGGTGTATTTGTGTGATGTTCAGGTAATAACTATTTTGAGTTATAAGGTAGTATTGTGTGAGGATTTCTGTGTTATGTAAGGAAGCGTTTGGGCTGTGCCAAGGGAAAAGATTTCTTTGCGGGAGCCATTTGGTGTAGGTGGTGTTATTGTGGGACCAATGGCATAGGTATGACGTGTGTTGTTTGCTTATGTTATTGGAGTCAATATACTTTCTATGTTTGTGCGCGGTTCTGTTGTTTATTGGGTACATGGAAGAATTTTTTAATATATGTGGTGGAGGGGCATATGGTCGTGATTGTGGCGGGTTTGGAGGGATTAATGGGAGGTTGATGTTGGGATGGGTGTCATTGTGACCAATTATGTACGGGTCTTTAAGTGTGTAAGGTGGGGCGTGAGTAGTGCAAGGATTCGGACATTCAGGGAGACATGGGGTTTGACAAAATAATTGTTTAGCAATATTCAATGCACTTTTTAATAATTTGTGAGGGGTTCCGTAGAATGTTCTGTAGCTCTTGTCATCCATAAGTTGTGTTCCATCTGGTAGTGTAATTTGTTTTAGATCGGTAATGTTTGCAGAAAAAGTTTTTGTAGGAGTTTGGCGGATAATTGTCGATCAAGTGTAGGGAGATTATGTATTTCGTTTGCCCAATTTTGTTCAAGCGGTGCGGGGCCTAATAGGAAATCTTCTAGCGTGCTTTTTAGGAATGTTTGACCTTATGTTTTGAGTAGAAAGAGTGTGTGGGTAATAGGGGACCTGAGACAGTCAGTTTTTTTCAGTCTTTGGACATATTGTGTTCCTCCATAAATGGCAAGGATGTGCCGAAGGAGTCCACTATAAATTAGGCCTAGTCGTCCCTCGTCGTTAAGTGCATTTTGGAGTTGTTCTCCAATGCAATGTAGGTAGGCATTTTTGAGGGAAAAAACTTCTAATCCAAATAGTTCGTGGGGAAGTTGTGTTATGACATTGGGCGTGCATTTTGGGAGTCCGCATACTTTCTTTTGTATGGCTATGATTTTTTTGTCAAGTTTGTTTATGGCGGGCATGGAATAAGGAACCGCATAAAAACTATATGAGATACCTGGTCGTATGACGGTATCAATCATTTTTATTTTTTGTTGCAATGTAGCCGGGCATAGTGAAAGTTCATTGCATTGTTTAATAAGTTTTGAAGTAGTGACGTGGGTTTGAATTTTCCATTTTAACGATGGAACTAGGTTTATTCCAAGGTATATGTAAGGTTGGTTTTGGTTGAGTACCGGAATTGGTTGGTTACGATAATGGATATTGGTAGCTTGGATATTGGTAGCTTGGATAAGGGCTTTGAAGGCGGTCGGGTTTATTTTGGATTTGTTTGGGCATCCGGTTACGGCACATTTTTGGATCCCAAGTTCCATCCCGGTCCATAGACAAAATTTGTCTATTTTGTCTAATTGAATTTGGAGTGATTTAAGACGTCCGGAGATGGCCGCTAGATCGTCGGCATATGCGGCCAAATTTATGGTGACTTTAGAGGTTCCAAATGTGTAGCCATTATTGCCTCTTTGAAGCCATCTCAGTAGAGGTTCTAGAAAATAATAAAGAGGTATGGGCTCAATGTGTCGCCTTGGATGGTACCACGTTGGATGGGGATGGGGCGTGTTTTACCAAAGAATTCTCTGACGTATGTAGTGGTAGATTGGGAGTATATATTGCCAACTAGTTTGATTGCGTCTTCCGGGCACCCAAGATCACTCATAACGGCTAGCAATCGAGGGTGGTCAATGGAACCGAATGCGTTTTTGAAGGCAATATAGAGTATGTAAATGTCTTTATTCGTGAATTTTGCATCCTCAAGAGCGGCGATGAGGGTTTGAAGTTGCCGTGTGGTACTTCTCTCGGCTCTAAAACCTTCTTGGCTTTCATGTAATATTTGGTGTATTTCTCCGTAGGCCGATAATATTGATGTAAGTGTACTAGTGTATAATTTGTAAATGGTGTTAGCTAAGGCAATAGGTCGGTGGTTAGATAGTACGGAAGGGTTCTCTTTTTTGTATGATAAGATTGTTAAACTTGTTTTCCAAGATGCGGGAATGGATTTTTGTTTGTAACAATGGAGGAAAAATAATGATAGGAGATCGTGGAATCTTGGGGGCATGTTTTTTAGAATTGAGTTGGGTATATGGTCCGGGCCAGGGGCTTTGTTGGATTGCTGGAGATGTATTTCGTTTGCAATGTCATCTGGGCTGGTTAATATGTTATTGTTTTGGTCTAAAATGCAGTCTAGTGGCAAGTTTGTTTTGTTTTTAAAAACTTTTCTATTAATCTTTTTTGGGCTGGTTTCGTATAATTGACGATATTTAGAAATAGCTTTTTTGACACATTCTCTTGCATATTTTGTAGTGATTTTCCGAGCTTCTTTGTTGGCGGTTTTTACAATGATTGCAATGTCTTTTAGCCAGTCTTCGTGAGGGGTGTTGGGTGGTGGTACTTGTGGGATTTGGGGATGACAGAGGTTTTGTAGTTCGGATAGTATGGGGTGGGTTTGCCAATTTTGGTTGGTTTTAGCAATATAAATTGTTTTGCGAATAGTGTGGTATGTGGCAAGATGTTGTTTCCACTTTCTGGCTAGTTTTCTTGGAAGGTACCCTCCTTGTTTCGAGGTTCTAGGTGTGAGTTGTGGGATTGGGGGCGCTTTACAAGTTTTTTCTAGTGTGGTAGAAATTTCGCTAATAAGTTGGTCAAGAGTCGTGCAAGCTTCTTGCCATTGTATATGTGTGAGGTGTTGGTGGTCAGAAAGAATATTTGTAAGGGAGTCTATTTGTAGTGAGTTCTTTTTCGAAGAATATTGTATTAAAGTTGTCAAGGTTTTCTTTTGGGATGGGGTTTAATATTTGGATATCTTTTGAGTTGATGGTTGTGGGAGGTCTACTTGTAAAGATGTTGTGAGGTATATTAAGTTGGATTGGGAAGTGGTCTGAGTTTAGGTTGGTTGTGGTATTGGTGGTAGATGTATATCGGGTGTGGTTAGGTGTTTTAATGTAGAATCCATCAATTAGGCTGGTGTGTGTGTAATTAAGTCCACCTTGACAAGAGTATTGTGTGTCGGTTGGAATTAAATATAGTTCAAGGTCATTTGTATAATTTTGCCATAGATAGTCTATGTCAAGTGGTGGGGTAAAAACCTCTCCGTTTTGCCGTCCAATAAGGGCGATATCTCGGTTAAAGTCTCCGCAAAGTATTATTGTATGGTTAGTGTGTGTAATTATTTGTGAGGTGATGGAGTTTTGGATTTCCGGGATAAGCCTAGAGTCTTCTATATGAGAGGGCATGTATAGGTGAAGAATGAGCCATGGTTGGAGGGGTCGATTAGTAATTTTGATAATTTGAAAATATGGTGATGTATTAGCCGGGGTAGGGATTTTAGTAATATTTCCGGAGAAGGCATATGATTGGTGTATGAGCATGAGTAGACCTCCTCTTGCCGGTGTATATGGCCTTCGTTGTTGGATGCATCGTGTGAGAGAGTGAGTGTTATTAAATATAAGTTTATAATCGGGGAATGTTTTTTGGATGTATTTTATGGATTTAGTAGCGGTTAGTTTGGTTTCTTGTATGGCAATTATGGCGGGTGGTGTATTGGTGTGGGCGGTTAGATTATGGATGCATGGTAAAGCAGTGTTTAACGTTGAGGCGTTCCATGTAGTTATATATGTGTTTCTATTGTCTATATTGTCGTGGGTACAAGGTGGAGGAGAAATGTGGGCGGGTGTCGGGGTGGGGTGTGTGTAGGCGTGGATTGGTTCAAAGCATCTAAGAGATTCGAGGATAAGATTGTGCGGAAAATAGGGGAATTTCAGTTGTAGTTCATCGGGGGAAGGGGGTGGGGTTTGGCTATGAATATAGTTGTATAGGTCATTGTGTAGAGAGGTTTTGTGTTCAAAAAGGTGTTGGTTTTCTTCTAGGAATTTAGTGTACGGGTGGGGTGTATCTATATGTCTCTCAGGGGGATTATGTAGAGAGGATAGGGTGTTTAGTAATATATTTGTCAAGTGTGTTGGGTCTGTGTTGGTAGAGTGTTGGTTGGTGATATTATTGCATTTGTCTATTGAAGGGTGGAGGGTTGTGATTATGGCGAATAGGATATGTGTGGATGGGTGGTTGTTGTTTTTTTGATTAATGTAGCGGGAAATGTTGGGGTAGAGGGTGGAATAGGTTTGGTGAAGTATGTGATTGTTGTTTAGAAGTGGCGCAAAGGAAGCTGCTAGGTGTTGGTATTCGAGGTGAAGTTTTATGATATTCGAAATGAAATATGTTTTAGATAATTTTTTGTGTGTTTTTGGATGGTTGTGGAAGACATCTGGCATTGGGCCTGGGTTAGTTTCTATGTCTCTGCAAAGTATAATAAGTAGCTTGCAATGAATGATGTCTATGACTATTAGTGGGAGGGGTGTGGGGTGTTGTTGTTGTTGTTGTTGTTGTTGTTGTTGTTGTTGTTGTTGTTGTTGTTGTTGTTGTTGTTGTTGTTGTTGTTGTTGTTGTTGTTGTTGTTGTTGTTGTTGTTGTTGTTGTTGTTGTTGTTGTTGTTGTTGTTGTTGTTGTTGTTGTTGTTGTTGTTGTTGTTGTTGTTGTTGTTGTTGTTGTTGTTGTTGTTGTTGTTGTTGTTGTTGTTGTTGTTGTTGTTGTTGTTGTTGTTGTTGTTGTTGTTGTTGTTGTTGTTGTTGTTGTTGTTGTTGTTGTTGTTGTTGTTGTTGTTGTTGTTGTTGTTGTTGTTGTTGTTGTTGTTGTTGGGGGATTGCTATTTTGCGTGCCCAATTATGCGAGCTGCGAGTTGCGAGCCTAGGTTTGCGAGCATAGAAATAAAATAATTGTGAAATTTTGGAGATAAAGTAAAAGTAACTGAGCATTTATCAAGTTAGTAAAAAAAAGTTTTTAAAAAAATGAAGAAAGTCATTAAAAAGGGACGGAAAAAAAGTAAAGATAAAAGTATAAGATAAAAGGGCAGGGCCCTATAGCCGTGGAAATACGTGAACAGAATCAGTTACTATGAACAAAGTTCTATAATAAGAAGGTGTGGGGTTAAAATGGAGGTGACCTTTACTGCAACATAACTACTTTAAATACCCTATGGCCATGTGGTTTAGGGTTCATTTGGAAAGACTGGTAGACCTATGGAAATAGCATAGGTTTAGGGTTATACAATGACGTTGAAGAGAAGTCTTAAGTGAGAAGAGCTTAACCGTAAAGTTTTGCACGCTCATGTCATACTTAGTAGCAGAGCTGATATGTTTCCACTCTTTACCCTTAAAGGGCAAAATCTCAGTCAGGGGGATTTCTCATTTTGGGGAGGTTCCTTAAATTCTAAAAAAAATCCTTTTTTTCTGAAATTTTAAATCTAGATTGCCCCTGATAAGAACTTCGTGGAGATGTTTTTATATTATATTTTAGATTTGTGGTTTAAAAGTTAGTACCGCTTAGAGGGAAAAGGGGGGACTCCGGGGACTCCAAATTTTTTGACAGAAGTTTCTATTGACATTGAGATGTTTCACACATAATGAATATTTCCTTCTTTGGAAATTAAAAAAAAAAATTCTTCTCTTTAGTGAAAACGGTTTAGGGTCCAACGTCAAACATTTTCACACATTGTCGTTCAACGGGGGAAAAAAAATCATCTTTTCTACATAAAACCTACAGATCTTATTCTTCAGTTTTTATTTTTTTAACAACAATATGTGGTGAAAACCTTCTTATTGACCATTTGAATTATCATTTGAGTACATACGTAGTTCACAAAAAATTAAACGTGAAAAGGCAATTTTTGAACCTCCACTCCTTGCACACTTGTTTTGAATATGCTATACCCCTTTTTTACCTAAAAAATGTGGCGTGTTGGGAAATAACATCATGCTTAAGACAACGGTAAAAGTTTTAGACCTTGTACAATGCAAAAATTTGATACAAAGTGAAGTCAAAGTTTGTTGATCTACTCAACAAACGGAAGAAAATGAACCAATGTTTTGACTTTAAACACTAAAATCTATCAATCCAATGGATTGCAACCAAAATTTAATGGCATGTTTATATAGAAGTCTGTTTTAATATCTTATGGTTGAAAGTCCAAAATTCTCTTTAAAATGTGATTTTCGTGACTTCAATTTTTGGCAGTGGCAGTTTTGGGGGCTGACATAAGTCGGGCAGGCCCTAGCAGGTATTGTTGGGGGCCCCAACGACTGTTGTTGGGGCCCCAATAGCTATTGCTGGGGGCCCCAGCGGGTATTGCTGGGGGCCCCAACGACTGTTGTTGGGGCCCCAGCGACTGTTGCTGGGGGCCCATAAGCTATTGCTGGGGGCCCCAGCCACTGTTGTTGGGGCCCCTTTAGCTGTTGTTGGGGTCCCAATTAGTGCGGATGGGGCCCCAACAATAGCTCTTAACCCCTAAAGGATACAAACTCCTCTAGGTTCAAGGATACAAACTCCATTAGGGGTTAACATAAGTAGAGTCCTAAAGTGGGATGGACTCTTACGTATTGTTGTGGGCTTCGTAGTATGCAGTAGGGTCATTGATAGATGTATGGAGTTATTTTGATGAGGAGTTGTAGTGGACATGGAGTTAAGAGCGCTATGCAATTTGGGGTATTAGTACAGTACGAGAATCAAAGTAGGTATTTAGGAATTAGTGAGTTTAAAAGACTCAAGAGCAGAAGAGGAAGGTTGAAGGACTTGCAAAACTAGGTCAGTGTACATGAGTAATCAGGAAAATGAAACTCAGAGAAGGTGCATTGGTGGATTGTGTGCGTTGGTCAGTAGATTATGTGGTACCAGGACTTTGAAACCAGAAGATAGATTTAAAATGATAATGGCCGAACAAAAACAACATCAAATATGTTGTCAGAATTGCTAATCGTCGGAAGTGTCTGTGGAAGGTGATCGGTTGAAAATCTCCACCTCGGCTTCATCATCAATGAAACAACAAACACGACGGTCGTAAGTAGGAACAGACGAAGTCAAAGATGGAGATTGTGCAAGAGCTTGTACAGTTGCAGCTGCCGCATCCCAAGGCGCCATGACGAAGTCTCGGTCTGGGGATAACTGTTGCTCAATCAACCTGTCCATGTCAACTAGAATAGAGTTTTAGACAGAATAAAGACCTGCAGAATTGGAGAGCAATATAGAATCGAACTTACTTACTCAATCTAGTTCTCTTTGAAACTCTCCGAATGGGGACGTCCACGTCAATAAGCGGACGACCCTGAGCAACAGAGGGAACACGAGCTACTGGAGGACGGCCGTGAAGAAATGGCTTCAATTTTGCGTTGAAGATTGAAATGTCGTCGTCGAGTGCTACGATATGCCGGCCCGCCGATTTGCAAGCACGAATTCCATTCCCTGCAATGAAAACATAAGAGTAAATGATGGAAGCAAAACATGAAGCTGGAATTAGCGACCACTGATGCATGTAGAATGATAAAGTTAAGAAATTACCGACAGAGGCGAAGACATCCAAGACGAGGGAGCCAGGTTTTGTCAGGGCCTCAATGAACATCTCAATGAAGACTGCGTCTTTCTCACGGGGGCCCCTCCAAGGAACCAAGCCGTTCATCGACTGAGACTCCTTCGAAGTAAAATTGAACAAGACATCCGAATCACCAACTCCCATGCCCAATGCAGTGTGTTCATCATTAACAGCAATATGAAAGTGATCAACACCAAGCTTGTCATGAATGTAGAGTTGAACCTTGAAGCGCTTGCTCTGAAATTGAGAGAACACACAGAATGGGTTAAAATGCACGACCCAAGTTAAGAAGTTTAGAGGAAAAAAAAACAAGGTATACCTGAACACCAGGAGAGAAGAACAACGACAAGGGGAGGTCGTTAATGCCCCACCACTCACGAATCGGTTGAAAGCTATAAGCGGCCGCGAATGACAAAACATCAGCTTTTATGTTCGGGACGTCTGGAACAAACAGAAGTACAGCCCCCTGAGCTTGAAGAAAATGCTCAGCAAACTCGAAAAGCGTCTCCGTGTCCTCGACGGCATACTCATTCCAGAGTGGGATGTGGCGTGAGTTCTCGGAGACAGTTGGAACCATCATGCCGTCCTTAAGGTCTCCAATAATCAAATCGAAGCTGCTATGCGGACACTACGTTGAAAGAGACATTGTACCACTCTCTTTCTTGACCTGAAAATGATGATTAGTAATAATAGAACATCAGTTCAGAGCAGAGATAACCGGAAAAAATTAACGATCTCTTAAGAGGAAACAGAAGTGGAATGAAAACAAAGAAGAAGATTACAAATGAAAATGAAATAGAAAATGACTGCCGATATCGGCAGTGCTTGTTCATATCCATGGAATGCATACTCAGTTCCAAGGACATCACAGCCAACATCGGCATTCAGTGGTGCATGTCAGAGAGAAAAATAAAAAGCCGCAATAATCAATACATTGGCAGCACATGTAGCAAGATTGGAGGATTCAATTTAGGATAAGCTGCTCTAAAAAATTTGTAATGTCGTTATCCACATTTAAACCTCCACAATAACACTGTAACAAGATTACAAATTAATCAATAACCCCAAAAAAAAAATTGCATGAAGAATACAAAACAAGTCAACAGTAAGAAATATCAGATTGATAAATGGTTTCAAGAAAATGAAAACAGTACCTCCAGGGCAAAATCGTTAAGTCCTTCAAGACTGGGATGAACGTTTGGAAGAGCCTCCATAATCTTTCTGATACTAGAGTTAGCAACGAAAACACGAGATTGAACCGAGCTGGCTGGCTTGGTTTGGGACTTCCTTGAAGCCGCACGCCTCTTGAGGTTTTCAGGGATTATTGAGATGTGGCTGGAATGGCCAACTTCAAGATCGACAGTCTGTGCCTCAGGGCAGGCTGTAGAGATTAACGGATGAACTTGCGCTGTATGATCTGGGACGACGACACGAAAATCCGTATCGTTAGTTGCTGATAACATCTAAAAGAGAAATCGACCAGATTGTGGTCGAACTGACTCTGATCTGGTTCTCCGGTAATAAACTTAGATTGTGTGAAGTTACAACTTTTTGCAGATTCTAAAGTTTTCCCATACCTTCCCAATGACTTTATTCATGCTTCAAAATTCCTCATACATGATACATGATACATGATGTTCACCATCAAAGTTTGAAAACACTGTGAGGGTATGCTGAAATCTGCCCAAAACTGCGGTATGTACTCATTTATTCTCAAAACCTGCCGAAAATCAATTAGATCGTAGTTACTCGAAAAATTCACCAGAAATTGAGATTTTACTGGTTTCCGAATTTTGTTTTTCGTACCTGTAAAAGAGGTAGTAAAGCATGATCCTGACTATTGGATTTTGAATCCAATACTTTATTACACGCCTTTTAAATTGTTGAAAATGGGCATTAGTATTTCTATTTCAGCATACCTCGATGTGAAAAATTGAGCATTTCTGTACAATTTATATGTCCTACTAGGGAAAAAATTATATGGACATATTCCTTACTCACATGGGAACAAGCATTCAAAGAGCCTCATGTCAAATTTCTTTTTAAAAATGGTTTTTTCAGCCCCTAAAACATTAGTTTTCCATTCTAGAACTAGGAAAAAATCGTATTTCTCAACTTTTAACATTATGATCTCACAAATGCTGAGGAATTTGAATCTAAGATTCAGATTAAGGTGTACATGTACAAGTTAGGTACTAGATCTTACGGTTATATACTTCAAAATTTGTCCAAAAATGGAAGTTTTCATCTTGCATCAAAAGAGGGTAGTATTGAAGGTTTTTGATGTTTTGAGGCCACTCACCTGTAGGGGTTAACGTAGATTCCTCCGCTGTCGGCAGGCTGGATTCGGCGACGGCGGCCTCCCCCAACCTTTTTGCATTCTCTTCCGCCAGAGCTGCCTTCACTTTAGTTAGTACCGCAATTTCTGCTTCAGCAGCCTTTTTCTTTGCCTCTTCTTCGGCTTTCCTCTTTGAGACCCGTGACTTCTTTGTTGTGGCTTCAGCAACCGGTGGTAGAACAACCGCTTCCAAGCCAGTCAAAGCTGGCTGAATCCTGTTACGAAGTGAGATCTCGAACGATGGTGGACAATTGACTGGGCAGTCTAAATACCAGCCGCAAGTTGTGAAATGCTCTTGACCCCACCTCTTCGCAATCTCGTCGGTCATCATGCAATTGTCACTTCTTCTATCGAGGTATCCAGGAAAGAAAGCAGGAGTTTTTGATATTGCATTCTCTGGGAGAAGCACAAAGTGATAGTACCTGTACATAACTCTTGCAACCGCCTCGGCAAGTCCCTCCTGGTCCTCCGGTTGTTTATTCTTATGAGTTTTGTTGGCCTCGAAATCCTGAACAAAAGCCAGATCCCATAGTTGAATCCGAATCTTCTCAACGTAATCTGCAAGACACTTGACAACGCATAGGCCTTGAGGGTGATAGTCGATGGTGACATTAAGATCAGACAGGGAGGCAGTGAAGAGGTCTTCAACTTTAGTGGCAATCTGGCAACAGAAAAGGAGAGTTTTCAGGATACTGTACCAATGTAAATTGACTTTCAGGTGCATAAATAAAACTTACATGTGCCCACCAAGTCGCCTTGTGCAGCCACTCAGGAAAGGAATGGTCGGTAAACTTTGATTGAGGAAAGCGGACGGCTGCCCGAAGAGATGCTGGCATATTCCATCGCTGCAACCACTTGAGCTTCGTTGCTGCAGCCATAGCTGAAGTGGCTAAGTACCAGAGCTTTTCCTGGGTCATTTGAGGGTCATCTTCGTGGTTCTCGTAGTGCTTTCGAACCTCCTTGAGGAATTGGGGAGAGTGCTTCGGATCAGCTATTGGAAGCTGCTTCAATACTTCTGACCGTCTGTCCTTCTTGATCTTCGCAACGGCTCTCCCAATGTCCTCATGAAGCGTGGCTGTGTTCCACTCACTCGATTGTTCAGGAAACTTTTCCTTAAACTTCTTGGTGGCGTGGGCAACTGCATCGCCTAACTCTTGCTGGAAAAAAACTATATTAGCATTCGTGGACCTGAATGAAAATTCTGAACTCATGGCAAGAAAAATCATAATGATCACAACAAGAATGAAGAGGCAGTGTCGTGACAAGAGCCGGCCTGGGTGCAAAAAAAGCCAAAAACAAAACCGATTTTAATTTCGAAATCGGCACAAACAGTTAAAGAGGGCCACCTCACAGAGTAAAGAAAGTGATAAAGAGGACACCTGGTAGAGAACAGTGATGAGTGCATCGATTGTCAATGTGTACCAGGTTTGGTGGTTAGAAGACTTTTGCTTCTTGTCCGCGTTCGCAAGGTCTTCCGTCGATACCAAACCCTCGAAAAACTTCAATGGCTGGCCTGCAATGTTTTGCATGCGATACAACTTGTGCACAAGGTTAAGTTTAACGTGTCCTGTTTGATTTCGCCTGCTGTTCAATAAAATTTGAATTAGAGACCGTATAAAAAAGAACAGATATTACAAATGAGTTGAGAGGTTTACCAATTCACTTGGTGGAGCGCAGTTTGAACCCGTCCAACTTGCCCTTGGACTTCTAGAATGATTGACTCAACGGCATAATGCCATGTTGGGTCGCTCCCATGATGCCTATTAATTATGGGCAACCAAGCCGCTAGCCTGTGATTTCCATCCCAAACGAAAAACATTTTCCCAGAAAATTGCTTCCAAACCTCCTCTCTCATTAACTCAATCTCGAAGTCACTGTTTGCCTAACCCACAACGGGCTCCAGCTACCTTTAATAGCATCAGAGACATCCTGCGTTTTGCCATCATTATCATGGATCGAAACGTAGAAAACTCCGTGGCCATCCATGTAGCCGGTGCTTACAAACTGAGCTCCAAGAGCCATAACATCATTCTTCAAATATGGCCTAACTGCAGCAAGAGGCAACATTCTGCACAAAGGAATATTTAGCTTTGACTTATTCCAGGGTTTAAATCGCCGTTCGTCAAGAATTTGACTGGTATTGACTGACTCCATGACGACTAACTTGTCCATCTCCCTTCCAAGCTCCTCTGCTGTCATTTGAGCAGGAGGCATACGAGTGAGCTCTTCCTGCAAGGCTGCCGCGTTGTCCATGATATCACGGTCCACCAAGACAATCCGAGATTCCACCTCGTCGGCCTCAGCACCTGCAGCCACAAAGAAATTCACTGAACTCCGAAAATAAAGCAGCTCACACCATGTAATTCAACACAACAAAGAAGATTTAATTACCAGCCATGAGTATAGGAGGTTGCGACCGATGAGACGATGCTACAGAAACCCCGCCACTAGCCGCCGGTTCTTTGTCCAACGAACCTAAAATTCGAAACCACAACTTCAGGTTTTAGATCATAGCACAAATCACGCATAACAATATTGTTTGAAAGACCACTAAACAATGAAGGATAAGCAAACAAAAGAAGCCCCCTAACATTGCCCTTATCCATTGATAGAGGAAATTTAAATTAAAAAAAAACAATATGAAAACATGGCGAAGCATATTGCGGCAGCTATAAGAGTCGCAGCTCTCCGGAGCTGGTGCTCCACCGTGGAGCTGCCGACAGCGACAGCCCTCCGGTGAGGATGCCGCCACCGATGGCGACACCCTCACTGGAGGGCTGCCGCTGTCGGCAGCTCCTCGGTGGAGTCGCACGCCTCTTTAAAGAGTTTCTGCAATTTACAACGTGCAATTAGGATCCTGAAACCCTAGGAGCCAGAATTCAATATTGGAAAGAAGGATGAAACGAACCAGCAATGCCCGTGTCTCTTATGCTCTCCGACTCTCCATTCCCATCATCCATACTGTGGAAATCGCCTTGACCTGCAAGATTGCACACGATTCAGGTAAATGAAGCCTGAATTCGTCATTTCAGTAATGTGAAATTCCATAGCTCCGAATGTTGCAGCATGGATGCTGCTCCAAAAAATTCCTTGCTCCGAATGTTGTAGAGCTCCACCGCAGGGCATGTCGCAGAGCTCCACCGCAACGCGCTGTGCAAGAGGGTAGCTCCTCCGCGAAGCACATGGTTCGGAAAAATGAATACCTAAAGTGCTTTCAAAGAACAAGAGCTAAGACATGACAAGAACCCAGGACAGTAAATGGTATAGATCTATTGGAAAGGAACGCGCACTAACAGACTATTCCATTTGCTTGTCGAAGATCAAGCACTGCAATATACTCTTCCACAAACAAGATCAAGCACATGCAAACCTCCACGAGAGAAGTACAACGCTCCACAAAAGAAGCACCTCGCTATGCAACCGATCTCGCTGGTCCACCGCCACAGACCCGAAGAACCCTGCTCCGAAACTAGCTCCGCTAACCCTGCTCCAAAACCTGCTCCGAAACTATACAGCAACCCTGCTCAGCTCAGAGAGCCGCTAACCTTGCTCCGAAACAAGCTTCGCTAACCCTACTCCGAAACCTGCTCCGAACCTTACAGCAACCCTGCTCAGAAAGCCGCTAACCCTGCTCCGAAAGTAGGACCGAATCTAAACAGCAATAAACCGCCAAAGAAGCAGGTCGCCGAAGAAGCACGTCGCCGCGTTTTCTAGGCAACAACACGCAGTTGCCCTGAAACAGTACCCTCAGCACGCTAACTTCGAGCTATTTAAAAAAGTAGACGCGACCTAGACATGTCAACTATAACAGGGATGTCGGCTCTTCATTCATTTCTTGCCTGGAAACACTATAGACGAACGGAGGTCAGCGCCTTCACTGGGGAACTGCCGATAGCGGCAGCCCTCTGGTGAGGGTGCCGCCAGCGAAAACTACTGCTGCTTCGCATAGAGCTGGGCCGCTCCATCGCGGTGACTCTAGGGTTTGCACTTCTGGCCAGCAACTCTTAACCTGATATTTTGACTGCTCACCTATGTAACACAATCCCAAACTACAAGGTAGTGGTTCAAACCCTAGAATCATCATTTTATAATAGTATAGAAGAAAACAACAAACGTGAAATCCCGACCTCTCTATTGTCATTTGATTCTGCTTTTCCTTCATTCATACTTTGTGAGTCCTCTTTGCCTGCACGGTTTGAGTTCAAATCATTTTTAATTGCCTTTGAGCAAGATATTTCTAAACTTTGCCAACTGAATCTGTGAATCACCTATTAAACAATGAGCAATGCCAAGACAATGATTTCAGGTTTAATGATTGCTAAAATGGTTACTAAAAGAGTTGTTGGAGGCTGTTCTGTAGTTTCAAAATTCTTCATCGACTTGATCGAGACGGGTCAAGAAACATAGTGTGCAAAGTAGAAGAAGTTTAATCAAACCACCGGTACTAACCTTTGTCCACAATGGCATTCATTACCCGTGTTCTTCGACATTCTCCATCACCCTCCTCACTAGTCCTGGCGCTTTGGTTGCCAATGAGAGTCTCTGGTTGTCTCCGTCCTACCTCGCTTTCACCAATTTCATGCAGATGAACCTCACCAGCTCCATCCGTCTCGTCTTCAACAAACCCTGAGTTTTCAAACTGAAGCACTCCTGTGATGTCCCCTAAATCGGCTAATCTTGCGGTTGATCTCATCTCCCTCATTAGCCTTGATCGATTCAGTTGCTTTCGGATCGAAAAGAAAAAAGACTGCTTCCTCCGCTTCTTCTGCATTGTCCTTGAATTCGAGAATACTGCTCTCAGGTAGTTATACCTATTCACGGATGTCTTATTTATCGACCAGTTCAAAATTCACATAGGGTCCTTTAGTGGGTTTTTGATTCTCTAAGATCAAATCCCTGGCACAATCCACCATCACATATCCACTAAATATGGCACGCGTTCATTTCCATACTTCTGAGATTTTTTTAAAGAAAATGATTAAATTTTTGCCACCATTATTTAAAGTTGTGGTATGTTGCACACGCATCAGGGTTTAGGAATGACGGCCACAATGATTATCATTTCAATTTGCCCTGCCAGACATAAAATGTTCTCCTGCTGGCAACCAATAAAGAATACGACAACCGTTGGATTATACTTTTCAAGCTTTGAATCTTTACATGTCAGAGATCTTTGCTCTAAAAAATCGGCGGCATATCCCAACTACTTTAGTCTTCAGTAGTTACTACCAGATCTTCTCAGAACATACGCAAGAATTATCAGAATTCCATCTTCTCTCTGGCGCTTCCTAAAGACCGAGACCTCTATGAAATTTATCATTTGCCTTACTATTCACTCTTTTTTTGAGTTACTTCTCCATGTTAGATTCATCTCATGGCGTCGTCCCATAATAGAAACTTTGGATTTGTTCTAATTCAAGCTGATGGTCAAGCTATTCCAATCTCCTTTCCAGTACTTGAGGATGGTTTCGCTACTGTTTCTGGAAGTCGTTTAGCAGCTCGGTTTTGCTACGTTGAGCACAGTCTTCATGTTGACATGGATGTTCTTGACCCCGTCTCAAACGACTTAACTCATACTGTAGCTCAGATGCCATGCTCCACAGATTGTCCAAAGACATGGTTATTAGTTTCCGGTACCTATAGAGTCTATGGGACTAGAGACAATGCCAATGACATTTCATTATCCAATCTAACCCCTGGTCATTGTTCAACTACGAAGGATGTTACTCCTCGTCTTCGGAAGGTGAAACTTGAGCCGCTAGATGAAACCATAGTCCATCTCAGTGACGACTCAGATAGCGACTACATCCCAACAAGTTCCCTACCGAGCGTTCCTCGACCGAAGGTTGTCGTCAGTTTTCAGGAGTCCAGTTCCCCTCTGAGTGATCGTCATAGCAATTGTAGACCTCCTCTCCCTCCTAAAGATAGTATTGTGCATTGCCTTCGTCTTCTTAGCACCCGTCGAGGTTCAAAGTCTGTACTGTCAAAGCTTGATTACAAGTCCATTCCTGTTCGAAAGGTTGATTTTCTTCCTCCCGAGTTCGATGGAGATGTTATCTTAGAACTTCCGCCTTTGGAAAAGTACCCTCCATCCACAAAGGCAGGTCATCTCCAAGGAATGGACAAGCGGGATGACGGTCACGCTTGGACTCGAGCTGCCACTACACATATCAAATCCGAGTTTAATCTTACCTTTCGAATGTCTTCCTGTCTAGGCGACCTCAAGTGTGCCAATGAATCATGTGATTATCTTAAGCGTCCAAACAGGATGTCATCCGTGAATGAAACTGAGTGGGAGGGCAATTCTGCATCTCCATTTGTTCCTGGTCGTGACCCACCTCATAATTCCACAGTTGTTTGTGCTGTGTGTCAAGTTCCGCCCACTTGTTTTGGATGTTGCCAAGCGAAGATATACTACGTTCTTGGCGAAGGCCATATGACTCTTGCTTGCATCCATTTGGGTTCACACGGTCACGCTGTGAAGAAAGGAAACTACCGGGACTCGTCAGCAAAGCTTCGTTCCCTCATTAGCGACCAAGTGGAGCGAATTCCGGCTGCAACAAATTCTTCTATTGTTCTAGAGGCTAGCAAGGAGTACCTTGGGGAGCTACTGCTATGCCCAGATGGTGTTCCACAAAAGACTCTCGCATTTGAAGAACTTGTCCCCGTCTTAGACAAGTTTAAAGAGATGTCTTCACCTAGCATTCGGAATGAGGTTACAACGTTCCGTCACCTTCGCCGTTTTGGTGTAATGGATAGCATCACCAAACTTAGAGGTTCCAGCAATTGGGCCTTTATCCAGGAGAATCGTTTCCCAGGCCAAGGGACGGATTCTGATAAAGTCTTCATCTTCAAAATGGCTGAATTGGGTCCGGGAAGCGGAGTTGACTTAGTTAAGCGAATGCAGCCCGGGGATAATTTGCAGGATTCCTGGATGATGTTCGACCATGTCAAACGCGTGAAATCATGGACCACAATGGCTTGCCATGTTTACGACTCCACTTACTGTAAAGTCATGACTATAGCAGTCTGCGATATGCAATCTGAAGACGTTGCAACCCAGCAAGTGTTCTGGCGCAATTTTAACGCAGTGAGCAGCAGACACGACTTGCCCGATCCGAATTTCAAAGGATTTATCGCTGATAGCGCTCAGGCTAATTGGAATGTTGTTCGAATAATATACGGTAGCGGTGACCCAGGCGTTCCCATGGAGTCCCAAGAAAGAACCTGTCTTTTTCATTGGGCTCAGTCTCTAGAAAAGCATACGAAGGCAGATATTCGAACTGACCTTCAGGATCAGCACCGAAAGCTTTGTAAGCAATACAAGAATTCCATTTCTTTGGAGGTTGCAGTGTGCAGGTACTTGGCAATAAGGGCCTGGTGGTTGTCCTCTGGAGCGGCAACTGATGAAGCTCTTCCACGATTGGGGCTCTGGCTAGCTTTTTGGCATTTCCGATATCGGTAGTGGGGAGGATTCATGGAGCTCGTAAGTTTATCTGTAACTCTTTCTTTAAATTGCATCTATTTCTGTCATTTGTCATCGTCACACATGATACATGTTTTGCACACTTAAAATACTTCAAATATCTGAAGTTCAATTTCATTTCTTGAATACTGCCAAAGTCGGCTATGCCTCCAACCCTGCCCGACGTCACATTAATCTTGGCTTCTTTGTAACGGGATAAGTTTTTCCTTTGCCGATATCGGCAGTACCTATGAGGTGTCTCAGTTCATTTCTCTATCAATAAATCTAACAAAAACGCCCATCAAGATTGTCATGTTAGGCACTGCTACGAGTAATCTATTCTTCACGTAATCACCTTTTCCAGTGGCGTCCTGCTCTTGTATCATGTGCCCTTCTGTTCTTGCGATTCAATCTAACAGTACTTGATCTTATTTTTCTGTAGAACCTCAGTGAAGCTGAACTATCCGAGATGCCATCCTGTAATTTGGCCGAATCCGTTCATAACAAGTGGTTGCAACAGTCCGGAAAAAGAGGCAATGATTTGTATGTTGCTTCAGTCGACGACATGGTTCGTGCTTTCATGCAGGTTGTTGCGTACTACCAATTCCTGAAAGGTGAGAAGTCAGGTACGGGTCCAGGAAAGGAAGAACTGCGGCTCCGTACTGCCCACCGCACTGCCCAACGTTCAGGAAATGCCAAGGTCCTTCATTCAGCCCTTGCCAACATGCCTGGTGCGGACGAATTCTGTATCCGTACTCCTCACCTAGAAGGAAAAGAGGAGTTTGTATCCTTGAAGAGAAAAGCTGAACTTCCTCCTGGATCTGAATTTAATTCACATCGCCTTGATAAGATTAGCGTCTCCCGCCCTAGGGGTAAGGCACGTCGCCTTGATCAAGTGATTGTCGACCTCACAGCAGAAGATCCTCCGGTGTCTGTAAATCGATCTCCGGAAGCTCCTCAAGTAAGTCTTTCATCTCCGCTAACATCATCCCGGGCTCGACATGTCAAAGCTGTGCAGGAGACAGTATGTGATGAGAATGAATGGCACATTGCCAGACTTCCGAAGACATCTGCTAGAAAATGTTCTGCTCTACAAGCTGGTACGAGAAAGAAGTGTGTGGCCACGATTGTGCAGAACAACCGAGCGACAGCTGCCCCTCCATACAGTGGTCTGATGGACAATTTCAGGAAGACGAGGTTGGAGAGACATCGGTTCTTCTTCTGTAGCGACGACATTCAACGTTGTGTTATGGGCACAAGACGCAAGTGGGTTCAAAGTATGCCTCCACCCCCGACGTTCTGGCCAATTCAGATGGGCACTAACCTGAGTAAAACAGAGATACTTGCCTTGGAAAATGCAGGGTTCTGTCTCGCTGAGCGTGAGGTTTTGTCTCCTCGCAAGCTGTTTGGTGAAGGTGTCTCCGTGAACCTGAAAGATTATGTTGCGTCTCCAAACCCTGTAGAGCATCCAACCAAGCGGTACGGGAAGAACACTTGAAGAAACGACGCTGCTCCTACTACTCGACATCATAACAGCTGCGCCTCAGCTCTTTCTATAATGGGAAAAATTTGCTCGATTCTGATGGTTCCGCCTCCAGCGTTGGGTTGCATTGTGACTTTGGAATCTCGAAACATTTCCATAATTTCCCGATATTTCATAACAATTGGCCAGTTTCCAAGCTGCGACTGCCTGTCTTTTACAGAGATGTCAAAGAAATCACTCGGCAAACGCGGTTCCTGGACTTACTGTAAGCACCTCTATTACATATTTAACATTGTGTGTGGTTTAGATCCGGAGGTAGATCTGTTTAATCACGCACCTAGTTTCAGCTGGAATGAGATAAAGCGAATTGTTCAGATTGTGCTCCTTAAATTCTACAATGCATAGCTGGCATTCGTATTTCTTTGATCTTGTACTGAGTCACTCCTTCCATTTGAAAGGCGGTGAGACTAAAAGGGCGACCTCCACAGTTTGTACATCTTGTCCTTAAACCTTGACCCTAAACTCTAAACCTTGTTTCATCTGTCACCCTTCCATTGACCCTCCTGAGTCTTTGTTTATCCTATTCCAAGCTCACCCTTACCTCTTAAAACTCCCTATATCTCTCAAATGAACTGGATTTGCTAGCTATTATCCTAAGCCAAATTGACATGTCAATCTCTAGGATGAACCCCTTCCTACTGGACTCCCATGAGACCTTGACGCCGTTTAGTCTAAGCCTATATCTTTCATTTTCCATGACTGTCAAACCCTAAACAATCGTTGTGGCTCTACAAGACTATGAAGCTCTTGCTTTTACCCTTACTATCTGTACATCTAATTCGTACTTTCTAAACCTCCCCTAAAAATAAAGTACGACGAGTCGACAACCCTAAACCCTACCTCTTGCACTATCATTTTTTCTACCCTAAACCGCTCCAGAGCTTTACATCCTTGGGTATCCTATCTGCGCTTCATTGTTGAACAATAGATCCACGGCCATAGGTCCATTCAAAAAGAAATTTAAGCCAAATTGTCAATTTTACAACCCGTTGCATACAATTCGTACACTGTACTCCACGGTAATAGGTCCATAAATTTATTGGTTTCAACAATTGTTACAAAAATAACCCATTAAACTTTCACTTCTTCTTGCATTTTTTAAATTCTGTGTCCAACATATTTGCCCTCAAGGCTCGCAACCGTAGGCTCGCAGCTCGCAGCTCGCAAAATTGGGCTCGCAAAATAGCTTGGTCCGATGTTGTTGTTGTTGTTGTTGTTGTTGTTTGGGGTAGTATATAAGTATACTTTAAATTTTTTTATATTTATGTTACTATTATTATTTTTAGGGGTTTTTTTATTTCTTGGTAGGAAAGTATATAAATATACTTTTAGGTTTTTTATCGTGTTGTAGGTCGAAGTTAGTTCAACTGTACAATAGTACTATTCAACTCTATAGTACCTACCACCCTGTAGATTCTCCTCATTTGAAATTCAAATCCCTATAACTTTAGCTTTGTGCTTTTGTTTTCAAAGTTTTTTTTTCAACAAAGCTAGTACTTACAAGCATCTTCGATATAAATTTTAGAAATTCATGATATAAATTGATATTGGTGTATATTATCCAAATTCACTCAAAGCCTACCTTGGGACTTTTAATCCTTAGGGGTTAAGTTCTTAAGTGATTTTATCTCTTAAATCAATATAACGTTACATTATTGTCACCTAAAATCAACATCGACATATGAAATTGCTTAGCAATTAGAGTACAATGACTTAAAAGATATAATTCATATAATGACTCCTATAGCATTACCAACCAAGATATGGATTCTATAAGAAAATTATTAAAAAAAACTATAACCTAAAATGTAGAACAACAAATAAAATGAAATTATTTAATCAACAAGTATAGGACATTGTGCACAATGCTTTGGACAATAACCCTTTACTGCCTAAGTAGACTATAAGAACCTAGGAGTAACGGCCTGGGCAAAACATCATCCAGACATTGGGTACATTGCAGCATGAGCCCACTTCACGGAAATCATTGTAGTTTACTAATGCTTGTATGGATTGGAGATTAGATAGACCCGTTGGAAAGTTAACTAGGAGCTCAAAATCCGTTCAAAAGAAGTAAGAGACAATGGCTAATTGTGGAAAGAGTTAGAAGAGCAAAAGCACCGAAAACAACCATGCCAAATCCTCGTAGGCATTAAAGGATTAAATCTCATTAAGTGTCAATAGTGCCTTGAGCATTATCATGTAAAGACCAACAAACACCATTATTGTCTGACCAATATCTCCATCACTTTGCAAGTATCATAAGATACATTGCAATTTGATGCACTCAAGCATCTCAAATATATTATCACTTTGAGAGTAAACAACCTCATTCTCTCGTTCATAAAATACTATACTTGGATCTCCTAGTTTTAAAGACATCACTAAGCTTTTCCAACCAAGCACTACTATAACACACACCAAACCAAAACCTATGAGTGTCTCAAGGGCCAATTCCAAGAAACTAAAAATCCAACCCAACCAAATAAAGAAAATCAATCATTTTCTACTAGAATAAATTGTGAATATGTGTTGCAAAGTACCTCTTTCTCACAATTTCATCGTCCTAGCCAATTTTGAATACAAATATTTCCAAATATTTGAGACATTTGGAGGCCTAGAGCATCATGTTGTGGGCAAAGGCCTTCAAAGACCATCTTGGGAAGAAAGGCGTCTTCTCCAAGTCGGAGGAGTTTCTAAAGCAGGAGGAATGTGAGAAGACCATGAAGCGGGCGGTGCTTCGTTACTTCTGGAAGGAGCTCGTCGCTAAAGGAGCCTTGCTACGAAGTCAAATGCCAATCCGCTTCAAGAAGTGGACGGACCCTACTTCACCAGAGTGCATCTTCACCGAGCAGCAGAGGTGGCGCTTCTCTTGTCACCACTTGGTGTAGTGCCCTTAGTACTTGGAGTTGAAGAATTCCGATCCTACTCCGGGGGAAAAGCTTCAGCTTCGGAGGGACTGTAATTCCCTAGCCACCGGTGGAGATGGCAACATGCTTCCCTCTTCTGCCTTTGCGGGGGTTGAGACGGTAGACACTTCACTCTTAGAGAAAGAGAATGCAAAGGCTGCAGAAAGGGCATCAAATGCGGTGCTCAAGGCGGCGGAGGAGGCGTTGAGGGTGGAGAAGGGGATCACAAAGACGTTGAAGAAGGAGACGAGGGAGAGGAATAAAGAGTTGGTTGCATTGGTGGCAAAGGAGGGGCCTGAGAAGCTTATTGCTCAGTTTGGAGGAGCATCAGCGTTCGTTGTCCCTGCCGCAATGAGACCAACGTAGGGCATTTTTGCCTTAGACAGCAATCGACCCTCCACCTATGTTGCAAAGCCTTTGTAGACATTCTACTCAATTCCAGTGGTGGAGCATGTGGAGTCTACTATCGGAGTGGAGGTGATGCGTCAGAGCGCTCTTAGCATTATGACTCCCTTTGACAGTATCGCTGAAGAGGATGACCTACCATCAATTTGGTCAAAGATGCGGCAATTTATGAAGGTACATTCTGAGTCGCGGATGCGGCGTCATCTTGGAGAGGATTGCAATGATGGCTTGGTGGACATGGTACTTTTTGATGTCCCAAAGGATTTGTTGGTCCCTGGAATTGAGGGCGGTGGTGCGGTGCCGGTTTGGAACATACTTCCAACTCAACACTCTGGGAGAGTAAGCGAGAATCCCATTGGATTCATCAATGTTTCGAGATGGCAGGGGCCTTGTTTCGTGATGGGGCCCCGTTCATCATGTTCTACTCGGACTCGAAGATCATCTCTAACGAGCTTCATGCTTGGGCGGAGTGGGCAGACTTCCGTGAGGAGACGAAGTGGTTTGCCAATAACAGTTTGTCTCTCTCGCGCGATGGCCATCCCCGACCCACTCACAAGTGCTTCATGGTGAAGTGCTAAATGAGGAAGTTGGAGCCAGCGGTCCCTTTTTCATTCAATAATAGGATGGAGTTGTTGCTGGAGGGGATTCAATTGTCATCAAATGGTCACTTGACCAATCTGATCATAGAGGAGATGCTGACGATGATTGGTACCACCAATGAGCCATGGCGTAGAGCTCGAGAGAAGTCCTCCAACCTCATGGAGGCTCTTATTGACCTTTGTACCCAGGAAGATGAGATTGTCTTTGATCTCACAACATCCACTGGTAAGATATCTTACGACTTCCTCTTCTATCATTGTTTTTTTACGCTCAGATGCTATCTTCAATTTACTTATTTCTATAGTATAGGGCCATCCATCAAGGCTTGTAAGGCCCTCAAGCGCCACATCCTCGCATTAGAAGAGGACCTAGATTTCGTTGAAGAGGTCCTCCGCTCTTTTATTCCCTGTACCATGGAAGTGGAGTCCGTAATTCTGCCGCCGGTGCAAGAAGGCTCTCCGAAGCGCCCATTGGAGCTCGATGATGACGAGCCCGAGGTGAAGACCGCTGGCAAGAAAACTTGTAAGTAAGTTTAGGGTCTCCATCTTTGTTGAATGAATTTGCGTTGTAGTTTACCGTGTTTGATAATATTCTGAGTTGACATCAACGTGACACTTGATTTATGCAGTCGATCAACGTCGTTGATGGCTTCACCATCAGTAACTCAGACGGGGGTGCTATCACGCTTGTTGAAGGAGACGAAGAGTCCGCCTTGCCCGTATTATATGAGTCCTTGGGATTGGGGCATCGCACATGCGATGGGTGCATTACCATCTCCTCCACCAATTTCACGAGTAGCCCAGCACAAGTCCGCATCAGAGCAATTCATATACAGAGAGGCGATTGGTAGTGATATAGATAGTAGTTCACCTCGTATCCATGAGGGTAGCTTGGATGACTTTTTAGAAGAAGAATCTTGATTTCTCTACTTTGGTTGTTTTTTTCTTTTCAATAATGCATTTTGTTTCTAGACATCTTCCTTGCAATCGTCTATGGAATGTATTTTATCTAGGTACGACGACAACTTTCTACATATGCTATTCCAACGTAATTACCAAATGTATAATGTTCGGACGTTCATTGTTTGATCCATGCAATTGTCTTTACATCATTTCATTTCAAAACACAAAGGTAGCTTAGAAATACATGTCATAGGACATGCCCAACACTTACCAATTTGAAGCCACTGAATAGGGCTCTTAGAATGGCTATATTTTTAAAAGGGCTATTCAGAGCCATTGAACGAGGTCGCGGGATGGAATTGCAAGTGTTTGCCCTATCAATCCTTGAAATTCCACCGTCAACTTTGGGCCAATGAATGACAAGAACAAGTGACCAGTGACATTGAAGGCAAGAACAAGGACACTCTACAAAAGCGTCCATATGGAGTACACCTCTATATATATAGGACTCACAAAACATGTAGAATGCTTGATGGCGTTGGTGAAGAGCGGTTCGCATGTCATGTGGTTTACTATAGTGGATTTTGGCGTTAGGGAGAGTTGGTTTAGAATGCTCTTATGTTTTGTATCCTAGTAAAATTAGCCATGTACCCTATAGCTACATTTCTGCCCAAAAATAAAAGGTTGTCATACATAATGCGATTTAATATTATGTCGTGGTTTCACAACATCCAACCATAAAACAAATCCCAAAGTGGTTTGGAGTTTGGCTATGACATTGAAAAGGCATCAGTAGTGTTTATTTGGTAGGATTACACAACATCCAAGGCATCATCAACATCTATGCTAGTTATGATAGTCCTAGAATAATGAAATTCATCATACATTTGCAACTCACAACCAAACTCTCACTCTTAACTTTCAAGCCCTAAAAGACCAAGTGTATGTTTAAGAGATAATTTTTTCACTTTGACTGCAATTATCTTTCAATTTGAACCTTTAAAATTAACAAGTCCTTCATTTCATCATTTCATATAAGTTTAGAAGAGGATCCTTTGGATACATTCTAGAAATGTTTATCATTGAGAGCTTTTAATCAATGAATAGTGATCCCTCTAAAATGCCTTGGTCCTTTAAGAATTAAACCTTTAGGGCCTAACAACCATTCCTAGATCATTTTGGGCATGCTAACGCTTTGAGGCCTTACGACTATATATGGGCCGTTTTGGCACAAGAACCTTAATAGCAAGAGCTACAAGCCACCTCAAAGGAAAAGCTACACCATGATTTAGAGGTCTAAATAGATTTGGCATCTACTTAGACCATCACCACGACAATCAATGCAAGCATCAACAAGTTATAGTGATTCCTGGGAAGTGGAATCATAGAATTTTGTGTTGAACAATACACCATGCATAGATCCCATTCATGCAGAACAATCATAGACTCTCTTCGGCTAGAATAACTCATAAGCCTTAAAACGGATTAAGCTTAGAGGTGGTCAAGTGCTACAGACCACCTCCTTTGAAATTTAGAAGTGGAGCAAAGATGAGCATCTATTAGGACCAACACCACCAAAATCGATGCAGGCATTGACAAACTACAGTGCAAGCATTGGCAAACTACAATGATTTTTGCGAATTGCAGTCGCAATGTAATGTACCTCTGTGTACATTATGTTCCGCATGATCTATTACGTGAGCTATGAGGCCTTAACCCTTAAAGGATGGAGCTATGACTGTGGCATCAAACCCAATTTTCATTCTAATATGTACGCTAATTCTTCATCAAATATAAGCAGTAAATTTTTTTTTTCATTTTTCAGAGATGACACCACATGTTTTGTTCATGTCACAAAAAACACAAGATTTTTTTGGTGAAAATTCAAATTATTGTGGTTTCTAAAGAAAAATTGAAGAATATTCATATCATATACAAATTTTGCGTAAAAAATATGATAATTTCACTGAAGGTGTACATTATTGTGCTGAAACTTGTGGTGTAGATGAAACTTCCGTATTCAGCTAAAATTAGAAAATTGGTCATCCATGGTACAGGGCCCAAAGTTCAAATTGCAATAACTTACTCAATTTTATGTATTTTTCAAATTTTCAAATTGGATTGGAAACTAGATTTGATGAACTTCATTTCAATACACTAAAATTTATGTTTAGTGTGGTGGTACAAATAGTGTACTTACCCTAGTACACTATTTGTAAAGAAGTTGACAATTGGTATTAGCTACCAATGTCATTAATGTAACCTTCACTTAAACCTCAATCAATCCCCCAATCATTCCAACCCATGCTTCTCTTCATTTGCAACTTTCAAATGGTCATAACTCACTTGTCCAAATTGGGCAGATGAGGTGTTTTTTGGCATCTACAGAAAATGTAGATGCTAAAAAGCACTTCATATGTCCAATTCGGGTTTATAATGAATGAGTTGTGGTCAATTGAAAGCTGCTGATAAGATACTCTGACAGCCCTTGACTGCTGGCCCTTTTTTTTTTACTTCTACTATTGATACACTAAATGTGCACAAGTGAAAAAAATTATGTTGAAATCTTTACTACAATTGACAAATAGTGTAGTAGTTGGCATTTGGTGTAGGGTTTTGTCACTACACTAAATGCCTCGTTTGCAATTGGTGTATGGGTTCGCATTTCAAAAAAACTTGGGTGAAAGTAATGTTTTATCATCAAGTAGGAGCAATTTACATTCTTCCATCATCCAAATTTTGGTCGTCCCCACGTTTAAGGGCTAAAGGGTTAAGTTAGTGTTCAATCTAGACCAACAGAAAAGCACAGATTCGAAGCCAAAAGTATTATGTGTCCAAGACAAGGAGCACTGACCAACACGTAGGAATGTTTCATGTTGCTTTCAAGGACAATGCGTTACGTTCCGGTTCCCTGTCTGTGGGTAGAACGAGAAGGCAGATTGTAAGCAGTGATAGTACTAAAGTTCTGTTTAAAAAGAAGAACCATCTCCACACTCCAATCCAATGATAACTGACAACTTGGAGTTTCGGTCAAAAAGTTGGGAAAGACCTTGTACAGCACCGGCACTCACAGACTAAAATCTGTAAACAAGAGACTGACATAATGTGTATAATACCAAACAAACGATGGCATGAGTCATTTCTGAAAACGAATCAAAAGGCTGACAAACAACGACCCCCAAATCCTGACTTAGAATCGAAGGGAATCCAGGAGCGCAAGATAAGTGCACCTTATGTACGAGGATGTGCCCGCCATGGATGAAGAAGCATCAAAGAGCGCAGGAAGTAAAGCATACCTTAGAGGAGGTAAAGCCGATCAGATGAAAGAAAGCCCTCGAATTACGTGGTCGAAGCCGCGAACGATGGTCGGGTCACTCACTCCCAGTTCTAGGTTAGAAGATGCTACAGAGAGAACGCACAGAAGTGGAAGGCTTCTGGTGTCAGAATGATGATACTGAAGAAGCACCCACGTTTGCATTAAATAGGAGATTTATGTTACATCCCACTAAAGGCTGCCAAAGGTTGTTGCAGGAAATGATGCAGCAGCAGCCACATTGGAGAACAAGTCGTTTTCCAGCACTGGAATTGATAGCCCCCGCTGTGTTTTCTTCTTTCCCTCCTATGTGATGCCAATGGTGATGATATATAATACAAGAATGAGAGCCGTGTGCGCCTCCTCATTTTGCCCAGCATCTCAACCAATAATAATAATGGTCATCTTCGTCGTCACCCATCCTGGCACCCTTCTCTTGTCTCTTTCATCCCAAGACGCAGCCTGAATATATCACAGGCCCACCTTCAACTCAGAGGCACTTGCTGCGATATACATTATGACGACGCGCTGCCCTGCAAGCAACCAAGCATCGCCGGCTAAAATTCTATCTAGATCTCAATCTAGTCCCTCACTCCAGCTTCCACAGCGAAGATCACTATGCACGTGACTTCCGAGTCGACTTCTCTCTAAGCACCGAAGTACCATATGAGGTCCTCATCAAGTAAATCCATGGAAGGCCCCAGCGGCACCGGGGGCTCAATTCCTAAGTCAAAAGAGGCGCCAAAGTTGTAGTCCGAAGGCAGGTCGTGGTGATGGTCGAACGAGTGCTCGAATCCCTTCCCATCCTTCGGCAAACTGCTGTTATTTTCAATACTAACATCCGCTACATTGGAGCCCTCCCCAAAGGGCTGCCCAAACATGTTCTCCTCCGCCACAAGCTCCGCCGCTTGATGCTGCTGCTGCTGCTGCTGCTGCTGATGATGGCTCACACTTTCCGACGCTAGAAGCGCCGAACCACTGTTGAGCTCCGGGGCGCCAACCGTTTCCATTCCGTGCATCCCACCAGGCCCATACAGTCCAACAAACAAATCATGTAGTGGTTGATGATCCCCACCTGATGGTTGTCCCATCGGCGACATGGTTTGCATAGGCGCAGAAAGTGGAAGAGGAGCATAACCTGCGACTTGAAACAGACCTTTGCCAGTCAGCCCCTGATTTCCTGCAAACATGTTGGTTGCAGCAACAGGCCGAAACATGCAAGTCGACTGATGCATATTCCTGAGCTCTCGATCCACGAAAGCATTCCGCCACTCGTTGTGCTTGCAATTCGGATGCGAGCACATGTACACGCGCTGCTCCGTGCTCTGAGCTGCGGATTCACCTAAGGATCGCTTCTTCCGTCCACCTTCCACCACATCCCCGTCATGCAATCGGAGTGAGGATTTATCAAACTCAGAATCAAGGGAATCCGTGTCTCTGTCGGCTCCACCAGCCTTGGCCGCCGATCGACTGACACCGAATGGCTCGTAGTCATCTGTGTCTACATCCTGGACATGGTCACTCGCCGGTGAGTCGTCCACTCCATCCACATCGAACTCGTTCAAGCCATGGCCAGCAAGGCTAGAGCTATTGTGGCCTCCGGGAGTGCCTGTGCTCCCGCCCGCGCCGCTCTGCTGCCGCGCCAGGCCTTCCTCCTGATTTAATACGCTGAGCCATGTGGCGCTCTCTTTCGCAGTCATCTTGTCCTGCAAGCACTTGGACTGGCGCACCAGCTTGCGAATCTTGGCGATGTCAGGCGACATGTGCTTGATGACGGCCGTCAGCACGCCGACCTTCCACGCCTTCTTCAGATCATGCGGCTTCTTGTACGGCGGCGCGCCTTGGCCTTTCGGCAACCCTAGCTGCGGCCACCACTCCTCGTCACCACTAGGCCACCACGGCGGCGGCACGCCCTTCTCCAGCGGGTAGCGCCGCTGCGGCGGGTCGCAATGCTGCATGAGCGCGCTCAGCAGGCTCCCGAGCGTCGTATCCTGGAGCTCCTGCAGCGTGTGAGGAGTGGGAGCCGTGCTCACGTTACCTTTCGGTTTCCCGGGCACGGCGTGATCCGCCTGATACTTGGCGATCGCGGCGGGGCCGTTGCGATCGAATCGCACCTTCTCCTTCCACCACGCGCGGATGTTATCACTAGCGCCGCTCACCGGCTTCCCTTTCTCCGGGATAATCCCATACACAAACCCTTGCGCCTGGCAAACCTCCATCATCTTGAGCATGTACTTGAGAATCCCGTCCTGCGCGCGGCTCATCTTCTTCCGCCGCGCCTGCTCCTGGCTCTGCTTATGCTGCTTCGTGCGCTCTCCCCTCTCCCCTCCGCCACCTCCGCCAAGCTCCCGCTCCTTCTGCAGCTCCTTCATGCGCTTCAGCCGCATCCTGTCGCGCCACATCCGCTTCTCCAGCTCGTCCACGTCCATCTCATCGTCGCTCATCTCGTCGCCCTCCTGCATCCCCATGGCCATCTCGTCGTTCTCCGCCATGAAGTCCCCCATCGCCATGTCCAAATCCTCCCCGGCCCCCCGCTCCATCTCCATTTCCATCGCCCCGACCTCCCTCACCCCCTCTCCATCCCCGCCCTAGGGTTTCACTCCCCTCCCCTCACTTCCCCCCCTATCACCTCATCCCCGCCATCGCCATCGCCATCGCCATCGCCATCCCGAGCAATAAACTGTGCTCCTCTCCACACAAGCCCTCCCTCCTCCCTCCACAGGATCAGGGAACTCCCGCTCCCCCGCGCTCTCCGCCCCCATCTCACGTTCCCGGTACCGGGTATCCTCGTGGTACACGGTACACGTGTACCTTATGTACCGTGTATCCACCGGGTAAAACGTTCCCTTTCCCGGATATCGGGTCGCTTTCCGTCCCCACACGTACCCCTGGGCTCCGATGCTCAAAGCCGCCACTGCAACTAAAGCCGCGGCTGTAGATAAGGCGACAAGGTCATACCAGTCGCGTAGACTGCGCAATCTCTATCCTCAGTACATAATGGGTTGGCGTTACTACCTGATTCTCTACCAGAATGTAAAATCAAGGTCTTCTCCCTGACGCTCAAAGCCGTCGCCAAACCCAAACCCGTCATTTCTCATCGTTTTCCTAGATAAGAACAGGATAGGTGTATTCCCAAGGTAGATTACCTCGGTTTTGGGTGCTTTTCTTCCGGTGCCAAAAGCCGTGTCTGAACCTGAAGCCGTGCTCGAAGAGTTACCGGCATTGGGTGTACCTATTTTGTAGACTGATGAGACGGTTTTGTACATTTGTTGCGGGGTATGTATCTTCAAAGACCCCGAAGGCGTCACTAGTCTAACCGTAGATTCAAGTGACCAGATTTCTCAACTTTGGTAGACTTAGGCACGGTTCCGGTGCGATTCCATGCGGATCAGCCCCGAAAGAGCCGGGGTGACCGGGGTGGTCGGCGGTGAGCCTATCGCCGCGTCTGGGGACCACAGTCAAGTGGGTCAAGTGGCCGTGCGCTCATCTCTGCACTTGTCCCATTGGCTCCTTTGGTTGTTTTTTTTATTGGTTTCTTGGGCTTTTGCAGTGTTGAGAGGGACCCCTTTTTTGGTTTTCTCCGGGTGTAAAGTGTGGTGGCAGCCAATAGTTAGGGAGGTTTTGATTTGGATCTTGTGTGGAGGGCAAAAGTGGGGATATTAGGGATTAATGCATAATTTCCTTTCAACGGTAATGGAGTTATTCGTAATGTGTGCTCAAGATCTTACAGTTAGAAATTGGAATATAACCTCTCTAATTGTCCTTTTCCATGCTTTATACTAGAATGGATAGTTTTGAAAATTACCATTTAATTAAAAAGCTTTTTTTTTAGAATTGATATCATGGGAACTTGTCCAAAAGGTCACAAGTATCCTACAGATTGAAGTGTTTTTTGGGGGTTAAAGAAATAAACATTTAATAAAATTTAGAGGCATCGTTGTTTTTAAATTTGAAGAGATTTTGAGTATTTGTGTAAAGTCTTATCATTTTAAAACACATATGTCAATTTGTACAACAAGGTCATTTGTAGCTTGTTCATGAACCAACACTTGGTTTCTAGTGAATGAGCCTTCGGCTTGTGTGATGTTCTTTAGCAATTGACCATTCAATCATATCCATGTTTTTGGTATTGAGCAACTATTTTGAATAGTTTCCAAGGTGCTTGGATGCCAATACTATTTGATATCAAAATTTGTATGTTATTTAAAATTAATTCCATTTTTTCTTAACAAAAGATGGTTCTTAAAATTCAACCAAAATTTAAAAGGCCCAAAAATTTAATGGCTCTCAAAACCATTCAATTTTACAATTTGTTATGTAAATAATTTTCTTACATATATATGTCAATTTAGTTAGCCCCCGAGATTCCACAAACTTCTCTCCCTATTCTTCTCTCATTGCTACAAACAAAAACAAACTCCCGCCTCATGGAAAACCAGTTTTACATTCCTACTATATAAGAAAGGTGACCCCACAATGCTTCCCAATCATAAACCAATTGCCTTAGCCAACACCATGTATAAACTCTTCACAAGCACATTCACATCCATTCTATTTTCAAATGGGGAGAAATACCAAATCTTACATGATAGTCAAGAAGGCTTCCGTGCAGAAAGAAGTACGGCTAGACAACTCCAAACCTTAATTGCCGCACTCAAAGACTCACAAATTACAAACCAAGACATACACATCTTATATATTGATTTCAAAATTGCATTTGGTTCCATTGATCACGCAAGACTATTAGCAATTATGTTTGACCTCGGATACCCCACTGATGCAATCACACTAGTTGGAAGAAGAAGAAGAAGAACGCCGGTCCCCAAAGGCTAAGGGCCGGCGTGAATAAAGTGTCCGTTCATTCCACCACCAAGTCCATGCCCACCGGGCATGGGTTAGTAGAATGGAACTACTTCCTCCTTTCGAAGGTAGACACTATGTCCACGGTAACAAGCAACCAATAACAAAGGACCCAAGGTCTCAGAGGTCTTTTAAAAGAGGGAGGGCGTGTACGGAATAGTGCAAATATAGGACTATGGAGGGGGGTTCGATGTGTTAGGAAGGGGTTGGTTGTTTTCAAGTTTTCGTTTATGCAAGAGTATCGACATTGCATGTTGAATTGCGATAGTGTTAATGTTAGAAAAGGTGGTTTTGATTGAGGTAATGGGGATTTTAAATGATTCTTCAAGGGTTGTCATTGAGGGAATGAAGGTGGTGGCTCTAGCACCTGCGGTGATGACAATGAGGGGGTCTACTTTCCATCCTAATGCTTGAATATCTTCAAGTAATGGTTGGTATTTGTTTGTTTTGTTAGCAATAGTGTCCGGAGAGAATCTATCATTACAATATGTGAATTCAATAAACTGAATAGTGAGACTCGGGTCTATGTGGTTTGGTGGTGGGTCTTTGTATGAAAGCCCTCTAACACATAGTAGGTCCGGTTTGAATCTTGCATTGCAGTGGCATCTTTGAGTGTGACAAATGCATGGTAATAGCCAAGGAGGGACCGTATTTTCTTGTGGATTGTCATTAAAGGTTCCGGCATTCATGAGAATGAAGCACCGGGATTTGGTTGATGAAATAAGTAGTTCGCGAAGAGCCCATACGGCTTTGTTATGTCTTTTGACAATTAATGAGTGTATATGGGGGTTTTGGCACTTGAGTAAGACATGTAGCCATGTGTCTGGTTCCGTGGTGTTGCAAATTGGACATGTTATTGTAGGGAATCTTTCAATTCCAAAAAAGAGTTGTTTGCGGGCATTTCCCATGTATTGTCCGGTGCGGAATTTGATTAGGCATGTGATTTGTGCGTCCGTAATTATGGGGTTTTTCCAAAAATTATTGGACAATTCGTTATGAATATTTGGGTTGCCGGTCCATTTATCAATATTGGGGAAATTTTCTGTGAGTTTTTCCAGGTTATTTACAAGATCATGTTTTTTGAGGTACTTGTCTAAGAAACGTATGGGGCCTTTGTCTGGAGTTTCTCCCATAGAGGGCCATTCATATTTATGAAAGTAATATGGGGTGGCATGGGCGTGTTCATATGGGTGTTTGGCATTTTTGTGGGTTTTTCTCTTCCTTCCTTTGCTAGTTTATCGGCTTGTTCATTGCCGTCAATATTGGCATGAGCACGGACTTTGTGGAGTGTAGTAATCTGTGTGCGATTTTGAAGCATTACAACCATAGAGGTGAGGATGGTTTTGTCCGGGTGACTGTTGTGTAAAGTGGGGTGTTTTATGTGTGTATTAAGGAGATATAATACATTTATGCAATCTGTAAAAATGTGAGCTGGTTCGTTTGGGTATTGAGTGGTGATTATCTTAAGGATTTTGTGTATAGCCATCATTTCGGCTCTTAGGATATTTTGGAGTCCATGTAGTCTTTTACCTAATTTAATTTGTTTGGATGAATTGTATACCCCATAACCGGCTTTTTCACGGTGCCAATGTCCCAGGCTTACTTCGGTTGGTTCTTTGAAGGAGCCGTCAGTATAGTAGCTAAAGTTGGGGTCGAATTTAAGGACGGTATTGGTTTGGTAGTTGGGGAATGGGAGGTTCGCTTCGGTAATTGGTAGTGCGGGGAAGTTTATTTGGGAGGTTTTAGACCATTTTTTGTTACGGTTTACACGGATTGAAATAGGTGTGGGAGGGGCAATAGCGGTGTATACCTTGTTAATATTTAGATTTTTTGCTATTAAAGTGAGATGAGTGAAGTTTTCCATATTACCTATTTCTTGAGTTTGGTGATGTATGCATAGAATACGTAAGGTTGTTGGTTCAAGGCGGGGTGTTTGTATTTGCGGTGGTATAGTGGGTTCTTTGTATGTCATAGAGTCCGCTTGGGTGTCAAATATTTGCATTTTTCCAATCGGAGGGATGGGTGTTGAGTAGCTCCGCATTTCCTGGTGAGGAGGGTTCAAAGTGTTAGACAAATTCTGTCCCACAAGGCAGTAAGAGGTGCTGGTCCTTACTCGCAAGCCCACTTGTGTATGTCAAAATTTGTTGAAAGGTGTGGGAAGTACATACATGTGTTGGGATAGGGCTTATTGGATTAGAATTAGATTGGATCTTGCAAAAAGGTTGTTGGAAACTGGAGGTTATGATCTATGAGGAAGATCTGCAGCGGGCCCTGTGTTGGACTAGGTCAGTAGCAACCAATCCACGTCCTTCACCGCAAGATCCATATCTAAGATCTAGATCTGAGTAGGGTAAAGGTACTTACACACTCTACACTTGAACCATCCGAACCAGACCTCATTCAACAAGATGCTGCACAAGTTCAAGCTGCCCAACAAACGACAACCAGATATTTTCTCCTTACCACACTCTTGCTTATCAGTTGTTCTCATTTTTTCCATTGCATATTACTTCCTTTCTAACAAACAGGTACATCAAAACGACACAACAAGACACACACAAAGGATACAATCAAATCACAAGAATAATGCCTATCAACATACAATGACGTCCAAATCATTGTACAAGAACCAACGATCAAGACAGCACCGATCTCACTTCACAGGTACGTTCCTTCCAAACCTCACCCTCTCTACTTGCTTAGTTTTAAAACATGCTTACACTATTAGATTTCACACCATAAGATTGCCACAAAGCACATTATTCTTTAGGCACACACAACTATTAGTACAGCAACAACCACTGCAGAAACAACACAGCTGGTCCTACAAAGACGCTCCAGACTACAACAACTTGAAGTGGCTCCAAAACGACATGACAACAAACGCAGCAGGGAGCACACAACAAAAACAGCAGAGTATATGCCATAGAAACTGCAACATGGACATGGAGCCTCGATTCTGCAACATGCAAGACAAGACCACGAACAAGACAAACAACTACTCGACTACACACACAAGAAGACCATGCAGAAGTAACAGGACATCAACAAGCACGGAGGTAACATATCCTGTCCACACTAATGATAAACTCGGATCCTCACAGATGCAGCATATTACAAGACATAGGTACCTACGATATACAAGCAGCAGCAGCCTAGGAGTCCAAGCTGGCAACAACACGAGTATGTGTGTCTACACACATGAGAATTGGGCTCCCTTCATTCACCGAGGTGCCCTAACCAGGAACAAAGACAGGGAGCCCCAACCGCAAACTACAGCGACGTGGGTGCCACACGCAGGAAGCGGATGTAGAGTATCAAACAACGAAGTCAAGGCAGCTCGCTCTGCACACACATATGTGTATGGAGGCCTTAGACGTACGCAGCAATGGAGAAGAGGCATGCACCGAAGACAAGAGGGAAGCAACACTCAGGAACCGGCCTGCACCATACACATCAAGATCAAAACATCGCCGGGACAAACCACAACACAACACAACCAACAACCACTCGAGCTCCACAACAAAAAACAAGACCGAACTCAAGAAGACAGGTACGTACATTGCAAGGTAAGTCTTCCTACACCAACTCCATGGTCTCCTTCATGTCCCCCTCTCCCACCTAGGTACTCTAACATCTGCAGAGGGAGGGCCACCATTACGGACGCCATTTCGCCCCTCCTACAACAAGAGCAAACTGTCAACGGTACTAAACCATCATGCATCAAGACCAGAAGAAACCCTAATGTCGCCGCCCCCAAAAAAGACCAAGTGCAGAAATTTCCAAGCCTAGATCCAAAATCCAAATATCTAATCGAGCGGCTAGCACCTCTCCACAACCCTAGCCGCCAGCAACAAGTAAACAAGATGCATCCAACGTCAACAGACATATTCGTCACACCTCAAAGACACACAGCAAGGTATATAACACTATACCTTCTCCCACAGAAATCCTCTTTCGCTCATTCAGCACATAGGCCCCCCGCTTCTGCACCCTGTTCCTTCCGGGAGCGAGCGTCCTCAACGCGAAGTGATAGAGACTACCTGGCAAGGCGAGCAAGCGCACATTCAGGCGGCGAGGTCCCACCTAGCGGCCTGACTCGGAAGACAGCCGCAACCTTCTCCACCACCGATCCGGCATCTACACACAGTGAAGCCATTCTTACCCTCTTTTCTGCATTTAACGTAAGAGAATGGTGTTTTTATTGGTATCATCAGCAAAAGATTAGGGCTCGAATTCAATGTGTTTATAGATCGCATCGGGATTCACTACGCACAATAGCTCCTGTGAATTTTAGTACCATCCATAACCTTCGTGTGTACAAAATCTCACCATTACTAAGGATCTTACAGGAAAAACTAGGACGTGAAGAGAATAGGAAAACGGAACACAAGTGCAGAAGCAAACGAGAACGAAACAAGCTGCTACCTCTCAGCAAGACGCGGCACCTGCTTAACCTGATCTACAGCCAACCTGATCTCCAGCCAAGTTGCCGCAGTTTGCTGGTCCTGGTGACACGCCGAAAGAATCCACTCGCTGCCGACATAAGGAGGCCAACCCTGACAGCCACAAGGACCCACCTCCCAAAGCGATCCTCCCCATCGAAGGTGGAAGCCAACTCTCACGCATGTTCACAGCGTAACACCGTAATCTCATACGCTCTACGTCGAAGACCGGTGAGCCGCACGAACCCCAACTCGAATACCTTGCGCGCGTATGCGCTCAAGCGGCGCAGAAGTCACAGGGGTATTCGGAGAAGACGTGATGTGGGCGCAGAGAGAAAGTTCTGGGGCGGGCTCATAAAGCTGAGGCGTAAAAAGCACGATCTGGTGCATTATGAGTCTCAGAAGGAAGGAGCTCGGGAGACCGAGAAGTCTGGGGCGGAGGCTCGTCACAAACCTGCCCACGAACGCTGGAGGACAAGCGGAGTTTCTGCAAGCAAGGACTACGCGCAACAAGAGTACCTGAAACGCACTCACGGAGGTGGGAGACTCAGAAGGAAGTACGGGAGACCAGAAGAGAACACCGAACAACGTGAGCACCTGCAAACCCTTCGAGAGGCTGGGAGGCCTGGAGCAAAGAACGGGAGACCTGAAGGGAAGAGCGGAAAGCCTGGAGTGAAAGGTAAACCAGTAAACAACCAACGGACTCTTAGTAGAAACGAATGCCATAGGACGGTACATACTTGGAGAACCTGCTGGCAAGGGTGCCTGTGCCTCAAAAACGGAAGGTCCAAACAATCAGGTCAAAGCCTTCTCTTACTCCCCCCATTAGTTAGACTCTATCATCATTGGGGTTTTGCAAACCTATGGACTTTTGCACAAATCTTTTATAAATATTTATTTGCTTGGGGAGGTGACCTCTATTTGGGCACCTCCCATGTGTGTATGTGTGCTGAAATTACTAGGCAACGTAGTATCCCGCCATTTAACACCTTCTTCTTCCATAAGATGGTGAAAATGAGCATAAATGAATGGTGTATACTCTACACAAGATGTGATACTAAAGAGATTGTGGGTAGAGATTGTAGGCAAATGGTTAGGAATGAATGGTGTCTATTGTATGCAAGCTATGTTGCCAATATTGTTGCAAGTATAAACTTCTTCTTAACTACAAACTCTCAAACAGGCCCACAACTTAATTTGTGGAATGAGGTTGTAGTTAAGATGATAAGAAGTTATTTGAAAGGCAAAGACAAAAACCAACTCCAATACCTTTTTCTTGCTTTGTTCAGAATGGCGTCATCTTCAAGTGTTGCATCTGCCTCCAAGAAACTCTTCTCTGATAGTCAAATGGTTGAAGTAGAAATCTTGAGTCAGAAAAGGTCTAGTGGCGTTCAAATCCTCTCAAGCCAAAAGAAGGTTAAGGGCAAAGAAATTCCCGAATTTCAACGTGCTCCCTTTTGGCTAGGATTTCATGCTCTTAACCTACTTGCCATGGACCAATCCCTCCCTATTGAACCAAATTACTCTGTAAGTGAATTGGTTAGAATGGGTATGAGTCATGGGGAAGCATTAGAATGTAATGAATCCATCCCTGCCTTCCCATATGTCATTCAGGAAGAATGGCCTTCCAAAAGAAATGACAAGGATGGTGGAAATCATTACAATCTAACACAACTCCCCCATGAACTTGAGATTGATGAAAACGGGTTTGCACTTGATTATCATGTTGGCATCTTCTTTGAGCTAGGAGAACTAGTGATATTAAAAGATGATGTTATGGCCAAGGTGGTTGCTCGATTGTTGCACATGAAAATTGAAGTGGGGGATATACTTGGTGAACCCATTGCAATCATGTGTTATCATGGCTCCAAAAGATGGAGTGGAGCAATCAAAGTACATCTTAAAAATCCCAATATGGACGGAACAGGGCTCCTCAAAGGTATCCGACCGTTCATCCTTAAATTGGATGAAAAAATTTGTAGGGGTAAAATATGCAAATCCTTTGACTCGATTGCCATTGCAAGTTTACTCTCTATAAGGGTAAATAGTGCAAACTTGAAAGGAAAAAAGTGGCATAACATGTTTGAGGAAGTTGTCAAGGATGGTTTCTCTAGAGGTCTAGATTTTGAAGTGACCAATGTCCAAAAAAATGAAGGGGCGGATTTTGCTTGGATCAAAGCACCGTCACCGGATGAGGCAAAAAGGATTAGGTCACAAAAAATTGCCTTTTCCAATGAGCTTATGGAAGCAACATTCGCAAGCAAGGAAAAAATGTCAGAAGATGACAAGGCGAAGAAAAATGCCGTAGTCTTGATTGTCAAAAATCTGAACAAATCCAAATCCACCTCATCACTAGAAGAGGGCATCAAAGCATATATGGGTGAAAGAAATGTGGCTGGTGTCTTCTTCCGATTGGAAAATAGTAAACATGTAGGGTCTTGTAATGTCCAATGTCTCAATGCCGCCGTATACAAAAAGTTTGTCAAACAGAATGCAAAAATACTAGGTAAATATGTCGAGTTTTGCCCCCATCCAAAAAGTTTGGATGGAAGCAACGCTCCAACATCTGAGGAACTTGCACGGCTTGGCTTCACTGACGTGAATACCGCCCTTGCCAATACCGTGCAAGCTTTGGAGAATGCACCAACACAAAACTTCACCAAATCAGACCTCAACCGAATGGTTGAGGAAGCTGTAAACAAAGGTGCAGAAACAACATTGGGGGAAATGAGGAAAGAAATGAGCTTGCTCAAAAGCGAGATTGTGGAGGAAGCTAAGGTATATGCGGACAAGGTTCAAGCCGAATCAAATAGAAACTCAAGAGTCCAAATAGCCCTCCTCCAAAAACAGATGAGAATCACCTTGGAAACCCTTCAAGCCGACCATCCCGATACACTCGAAATTGAAGGCAATATGGACATGTCAAACTAGCGTTGACTAATGTAGCGGCGGGAAAAACACCACTTAAAGTATATATATATACTAAAAACAAAAAACAAAAAACAAAAATAAATAAAGTATCCCTAGATACTACAAAAGAAAAAGCCACAATTAAATCAAACAATAACCAAAAAACCAAAATAGTTGTATCTATAAACAACAACAACAACAACAACAACAACAACAACAACAACAACAACAACAACAACAACAACAACAACAACAACAACAACAACAACAACAACAACAACAACAACAACAACAACAACAACAACAACAACAACAACAACAACAACAACAACAACAACAACAACAACAACAACAACAACAACAACAACAACAACAACAACAACAACAACAACAACAACAACAACAACAACAACAACAACAACAACAACAACAACAACAACAACAACAACAACAACAACAACAACAACAACAACAACAACAACAAACAACAACAACAACAACAACAACAACAACAAACAACAACAACACTCCACACCCCTCCCAATAGCAACCACAAACACTACTCATTTCAAACTATTAATTATACTTTGTGGAGACATAGAAACTAACCCCGGCCCTATGCCAAATATCTTCCACAACCACCCAAAAATACATAAAAGATTATCGAAAATATATTTTATACCAAATACTATAAAACTCCACCCCGAATATCAACACTTGGCATCTTCCTTTGCACCACTTCTAACAAATAATCACATGCATCACCAAACTTACTCCACCCTCTACCCCAACATTTCCCACTACATACAACTAAAAAACATCAACCACCCATCAACACACATCTTATTCGCCATAATTACTACCCTCCACCCTTCAATAGATGAATGCAACAAAATCATCATCCAACATACTGCCAACACAAACCCAACATATTGGACAAATACACTACTAAACACCCTATCTTCTCTACATAACCCCCCTGAAAGACATATAGATACACTCCACCCATACACCAAATTCCTAGTAGAAAACCAACACCTCTTCGAACACAAAACCTCTCTACACAATGACCTATATAACTTTATTCATTGCCAAACCCCACCCCCTTCCCCAGATGAAATACAACTAAAATTCCCCTTCTTCCCGCACAATCTTATCCTCGAAGCCCTTAGATGCTTTGAACCAATACATGCTTACACACACCCCACCTCGATACCCGACTACATTTCCCCTCCACTCCGTATCCACGACAATATAGACAACAGAAGCACATATATAACTACATGGAACGCCGCAACATTAAATACTGCTTTACCAAGCATCCATAATCTAACCGCCCATACCAACACACCACCCGCCATAATTGCCATACAAGAAACTAAACTAACCGCTACTAAATCCACAAAATACATACAAAAAACATTCCCCAACTATAAACTTATATTTAATAACACTCACTCTCTCACAAGATGCATCCAACAAAGAAGGCCATATACACCGGCAAGAGGAGGTCTACTCATGCTCATACACCAATCATATGCCTTCCCCGGGAATATTACTAAAATCCCCACCCCGGCTAATATATCACCATATCTCCAAATTATTGAAATTACTAACCGACCCCTTCAATCATGGCTCATCCTTCACCTATACATGCCCTCTCACATAGAAGACTCGAGGCTTATCCCGGAAATCCAAAATTCCATCACTTCACAAATAAATACACACGCTAACCACACAATAATACTCTGCGGAGACTTTAACCGAGATATCGCCCTTATTGGACGGCAACACGGAGAGGTTTCTATCCCCCCAATGGACATAGACTATCAATGGAAAAATTATACGGAGAACCTAGGATTATATCTAATCCCAACTAATACACAATACTCTCGTCAAGGCGGACATAATTACACACACACTAGCCTAATTGATGGATTCTACATTAAAACACCTAACCATATCCGATATACATCTACTACAAATACCACAACCAACTTAAACTCGGACCACTTCCCAATCCAACTAAATATACCTCACAACACCCTTATAAGTAGACCTCCCACAACCATCAACTCAAATGATACTAAAATACTAAACCCCATCCCAAAAGAAAACCTTGATAACTTTAATACAATATTCTTTGAAAAAAACTCACTACAAATAGACTCCCTTACAGATACTCTCTCTAACCATCAACACCTTACACACATACAATGGCAAGAAACTTGCAAGACTCTTGACAAACTAATTAATGAAATTTCTATTATTTTAGAAAAAACCTGTAAAGCGCCTTCGATCCCACATCTCACACCTCGAACGTCAAAACAAGGGGGATATCTCCCGAGAAAACTAGCCAAAAAGTGGAAACAACACCTTGCTACATACCACACCATTCGCAAAACAATTTACACCGCTAAAACTAATCATAATTGGCGAACCCACCCCATAATCTCCGAACTACAAAACCTCCGTCACCCTCATATCCCTCAAATACCACTACCTAACACCTCTCACGAAGAATGGCTAAAAGACATTGCAATCATTGCAAAAAATGCCAATACAGAAGCTCGAAAAATTACTACAAGATATGCAAGAGAATGTGTCAAAAAAGCCATATCTAAATACCGCCAACTGTACGAAACTAGCCCAAAAAAGATTAATAGAAAAGTCTTCAAAAATAACACAAACCTACCACTAGATTGCATCTTAGACCAAAACAATAACATTCTAACGAGCCCTGATGACATTGCAAACGAAATACATTTTCAACAATCCATAAACAATAGACCAACCACCCCCCCATGCCACTTCCAACCACAACACACATCAACATGCACGTGCGGAGTTAGGCAATACCCGTGGCATGACTTAGACGGATTCACCATTGACAAAAGAGGCGAACCAACAATACCTCTCCACACATATTATAACAGAGACACATACAACATGTGCCTAAAAAATTTGGGAACTAACAAAGCCCCCGGCCCGGACCATATACCCAACTCAATTCTAAAAAATATGCCCCCAAGATTCCACGACCTCCTATCATTATTTTTCCTTCATTGTTACAAACAAAAATCCATTCCCGCATCTTGGAAAACAAGTCTAACAATCTTATTATACAAAAAAGGAAACCCATATGTGCTACCCAACCACCGACCTATTGCCTTAGCTAACACCATTTATAAATTATATACTAGCACACTAACATCAATATTATCGGCTTACGGGGAAATACACCAAATACTACACGAAAGCCAAGAAGGATTTAGAGCCGAGAGAAGTACCACACGACAACTTCAAACCCTCATTGCCGCACTTGAAGATGCAAAATTCACTAATAAAGACATTTACATACTTTACATTGACTTTAAAAACGCATTCGGTTCCATTGACCATCCTCGATTGCTAGCCATAATGAGTGATCTTGGATATCCAGAAGACGCTGTCAAACTGGTTGGTAATATATACTCTCAATCTACAACTACATACACCGGAGAATTCTTTGGTAAAACGCGCCCTATCCCCATCCAACGTGGTACCATTCAAGGCGATACACTGAGCCCATACCTCTTTATCATTTTTCTAGAACCTCTATTGAGATGGCTTCAAAGAGGCAATAATGGCTACACATTTGGCACCTCAGAAATCACCGTAAACTCCGCTGCATATGCCGACGATCTAGCGGCCATCTCCGGTTGCCTTAAATCACTCCAAATTCAATTAGACAAAATAGACAAATTTTGTCTATGGACCGGGATGGAACTTGGGGTCCAGAAATGTGCCGTAACCGGGTGCCCAAATAAATCCAAAATAAATCCGACCGCATTCAAAGCCCTCATTCAAGCTACCAATATCCAATATCGTAACCAACCAATTCCAGTTCTCAACCAAAATCAATCCTACATATACCTTGGAATAAACCTAGTCCCATCACTAAAATGGAAAATTCAAATCCAAGCTACTACTACAAAACTAATTAAACAATGCAAGGAACTTACACTATGTCCGGCCACATTGCAACAAAAAATAAAAATGATTGATACCGTCATACGTCCGGGTATCTCATATAGTTTTTATGCGGTCCCTTATTCCATGCCCGCCATAAACAAACTTGATAAAAAAATCATAGCCTTACAAAAGAAAGTATGCGGACTCCCTAATTGCACGCCCAATGTCATTACACAACTCCCCCACGAACTATTCGGATTAGAAGCTTTTTCCCTCAAAAATGCCTATCTACGTTGCATTGGTGAACAACTCCAGAATGCACTTAACGACAAGGGACGACTAGGATTAATCTATAGTGGACTCCTTCGGCACACCCTCGCCATTTATGGTGGAGCACAATACCTCCAAAGACTTAAAAAAACTGATTGTCTTCGGTCTCCCATTACCCGCACACTCTTCTTACTCAAAACAGAAGGTCAAACATTTCTAAAAAGCACACTAGAAGATTTCCTACTAGGCCCCGCGCCGCTCGAACAAAACTGGGCAAATGAAATACATAACCTCCCTAGACTTGACTGTCAATTATCCGACAAACTCCTACAAAAACTTTTTTCTGCAAACATTACCGACCTAAAACAAATTACACTACCAAATGGAACACACCTTATGGACGACAAGAGCTACAAAACATTCTACGGTACCCCTCACAAATTAATAAAAAGTGCACTAAATATTGCTAAACAATTATTTTGTCACCCTACATGCCTCCCTATATGCCCCAACCCTTGCACCACTCACGCCCCACCTTACACACTTAAAGACGCGTACATCATTAGCCACAATGACATCCACCCCAACAACAACCCCCCATTAATTCCCCTAAATCCGCCACAATCACGACCATATACCCCCCCACCACATATATTAAAAAATCCTTCCATACATCCAATAAACAACATAACCGCGCACAAGCATAGAAAGTACATTGATTCTTACAACATAAGTAAACAATATACGTCATACCTATGCCATTGGTCCCACAATAACACCACCTATACCAAATGGCTCTCACAAAGAAATCTTTTTCCGTGGCACAACCCAAATACTTCCTTACACAACACCAAAATTCTCACACAATACTACCTTAGAACTCAAAACAATTACTACCTAAGTATCATACAATTACACCACCCTCAAGCACAACCTCGAGATAATAGATTTGTCACGCCACCCCTTATTATCCCCCTCCTTAACATCTTCACAACCGAATGTAACCCCGAAACAGACATCCTCGCACAAACAAATACTATCAAAATACAACAAGATAATGCCCACATATACGAAGGTAATGGGAGTCATCTAATAACCATACCACTCACTAGACTACAATGGCTGTGGAACCAATACCAAAACGCACTACAAACCCCCATTAACATTGAACCAACACCCCAAACATTCGAAACTGAAATTGTTTGGCTATATCAGAGATATAAATACCGTATACCCAAAAATGATCCTCTTAAAAATGCACACTACACATTACCCGACCCCATCCTAAACTACCTTATTACATCTATGAATATCACACACTCATACTTCTCATCTCCCGTTACATGCTCCACAAAAATTTCAAAATTCTACTCCCCATTCGAGCGGGATAAGATTTTTGGGTCTCTCGGAAAAGCCTTTGATCATAGATGGAGCGGAATAGGCCTTGCACACCCTCACAACGAAGTAGAAACTCAACAAGCAATACATTGGGCACGCCTAGCGGCAAACAACGATCCTAACCACAACATCACCATTATTATCACTCCCGACACTCAATGGTACCAAAACTCTAACCCACACTCAGGCCCATTCCCGGACTCCCACATCATAGTACTATTTGAAGCGGACTCTATGACATATAAAGAACCCACTATACCACCGCAAATACTAACACCCCGCCTTGAACCAGCAACCTTACGTATTCTATGTATACATCACCAAACTCAAGAAATAGGTAACATGGAAAACTTCACTCATCTCACTTTAATAGCAAAAAATCTAAATATCAACAAGGTATACACCGCTATTGCCCCACCCACACCTATTTTAATCCGTGTAAACCGTAACAAAAAATGGTCTAAAACCCCCCACATAAACATCTCTGCACTACCAATTACCGAAATGAACCTTCCATTCCCCAACTACCAAACCAATACCGTCCTTAAATTTGACCCCAACTTTAGCTACTACACTGACGGCTCCTTCAAAGAACCAACCGAAGTAAGCCCAGGACACTGGCACCGAGAAAAAGCAGGTTATGGGGTATACAATTCAACCAAACAAATAAAACTAGGTAAAAGACTACATGGACTCCAAAATATCCTAAGAGCCGAAATGATGGCTATACACAAAACCCTTAAGATAATCACCACTCAATACCCAAACGAACCGGCTCACATTTTTACAGATTGCATAAATGTATTATATCTCCTTAATACACACATAAAACACCCCACTTTACACAACAGTCACCCGGACAAAACCATCCTTACATCTATGGTTACAATGCTTCAAAATCGCACACAGATTACTACACTCCACAAAGTCCGTGCTCATGCCAATATTGACGGCAATGAACAAGCCGACAAACTAGCAAAGGAAGGAAAAGAAAAAACCCACAAAAATGCAGAACACCCATACGAACACGCCCATGCCACCCCATATTACTTTCACAGATATGAATGGCCCTCTATGGGAGAAACTCCAGACAAAGGACCCATACGTTTTTTGGACAAATACCTCAAAAAACATGATCTTGTAAATAACTTGGAAAAACTCACAGAAAATTTCCCCAATATTGATAAATGGACCGGCAACCCAAATATTCACAACGAACTGTCCAACAATTTTTGGAAAAACCCCATAATTACGGACGCACAAATCACATGCCTAATCAAATTCCGCACCGGACAATACATGGGAAATGCCCGCAAACAACTCTTCTTCGGAATTGAAAGATTCCCTACAATTACATGCCCAATTTGCAACACCACGGACCGGGACACATGGCTACATGTCTTACTCAAGTGCCAAAACCCCCATATACACTCATTAATTGTCAAAAGACATAACAAAGCCGTATGGGCTATTCGTAAACTACTTATTTCATCAACCAAATCCCGGTGCTTCATTCTCATGAATGCAGGAACCTTTAATGACAACCCACAAGAAAATACGGTCCCCCCTTGGCTTTTACCATGCATTTGTCACACTCAAAGATGCCACTGCAATGCAAGACTCAAACCAGACCTACTATGTGTTAGAGGGCTTTCACACAAAGACCCACCACCAAACCACATAGACCCGAGTCTCACTATTCAGTTTATTGAATTCACATATTGCAATGATAGATTCTCTCCGGACACTATTGCAAACAAAACAAACAAATACCAACCATTACTTGACGCTATTCAAACATTAGGATGGAAAGTAGACCCCCTCATTGTCATCACCGCGGGTGCTAGGGCCACCACCTTCATTCCCTCAATGACAACCCTTGAAGAAACATTTAAAATCCCCATCACCTCAATCAAAACCACCTTTTCTAACATTAACACTATCGCAATTCAACATGCTATGTCGATACTTCTACATAAACGAAAACTTGAAAACAACCAGCCTCTTCCTAACACATCGAACCCCCCTCCATAGACCTATATTTACATCTCACCATTAACGCCCACCCTTTTATTATAAAAATTAAAAAATATATATATATATAAAAAAATTTTAAAAAAAAAAAAAAAAAAAAAAAAGGAGAGAGAGAGAAAAGACTATCGGGACCCTGGGTCTCTTTGTTATTGGTTACTTGTTACCGTGGACATAGTGTCTACCTTCGAGAGGAGGAAGTAGTTCCATCCTACCAACCCATGCCCTGTGGGCATGGACTTGGTGGTGGAATGAACAGACACTTTATTCACGCCGGCTCCCTTTGGAGACCGGCGTTCTTCTTCTCTAGAGTCCGCTTCAAATAGTACTATGATGTGGGAGTCCGGGAATGGGCCTAAATGTGGGTTAGAGTTTTGGTACCATTGAGTGTCGAGAGTAATAATAATGGTGATGTTGTGGTTGGGATCGTTGTTTGCCGCTAGGCGCGCCTAGTGTATTGCTTGTTGAGTTTCTACTTCGTTGTGAGGGTGTGCAAGGCCTACACCGCTCCATTTATGATCGAAGGCTTTTCCAAGAGAACCAAAAATCTTATCTCGTTCGAATGGAGAGTAGAATTTTGAAATTTTTGTGGAGCATGTAACGGGGGATGAGAAGTATGAGTGTGTAATATTCATAGATGTAATAAGGTAGTTTAAGATGGGATCGGGTAATATGTAGTGTGCATTTTTAAGGGGGTCATTTTTGGGTATACGGTATTTACATCTTTGATATAGCCAAACAATTTCAGTTTCAAATGTTTGGGGTATTGGTTCAATGCAAATGGGGGTTTGTAGTGCGTCGTGATATTGGTTCCACAACCATTGTAGTCTATCAATTGGTATGGTTATTAGGTGTCTTCCATTTCCTTCGTAAATGTGAGCATTATCTTGTTGTATTTTGATTGTATTTGTTTGTGTGAGGATGTCGGTATCGGGGTTGCATTCGGTTGTACATATGTTGAGGAGGGGGATAATAAGAGGTGGCATGACAAATCTTCTGTCTCGGGGCTGTACTTGTGGGTGATGTATTTGTATGATGTTTAGGTAGTGATTGTTTTGAGTTCTAAGGTAATATTGTATGAGAATTTCGGTGTTATGTACGGAAGTATTTGGGTTGTGCCAAGGGAAAAGATTTTTTTGTGGAAGCCATTTGGCGTAGGTGGTGTTGTTGTGGAGCCAATGGCATAGGTATGACGTATATTGTTTGCTTATGTTGTTGGAGTCAATGTATTTTTTTTGTTTGTGTGCGGTTATGTTGTTTATAGGATACATGGAGGGATTTTTTAATATATGTGGTGGAGGGGCCTGTGGTTGTGAGTGTGGCGAAATTGGAGGAGTAGGTGGGAGGTTAGTGTTGGGGTGGATGTCATGGTGACCAATGATGTACGGGTCTTTTAGTGTGTAAGGTGGGGCATGAGCGTTGCAGGGGTTGGGGCATATAGGGAGGCATGTAGGGTGATAAAATAGTTGTTTAGCAATACTTAGTGCACTTTTTATTAGTTTATGGGGGGTACCATAGAATGTTTTGTAGTTCTTGTCGTCCATAAGGTGTGTTCCATTTGGTAGAGTAATTTGTTTTAGATTGGTAATGTTTGCAGAAAAAAGTTTTTGTAGGAGTTTGGCGGATAATTGACGGTCAAGTCTAGGGAGGTTATGAATTTCATTTGCCCAATTTTGTTCTAGCGGCGCAAGGCCTAGTAGGAATTCTTCTAGTGTGCTTTTTAGAAATGTTTGGCCTTCTGTTTTGAGTAGGAAGAGTGTTCGGGTAATGGGAGATCAAAGGCAATCAGATTTTTTAAGTCTTTGTAGGTATTGTGCTCCTTCGTAAATGGCAAGGGTGTGCCGAAGGAGTCCAGTGTAAATTAGTCCTAGTCGTCCTTTGTCGATAAGTGCATTTTGTAGTTGTTCACCAATGCAACGTAGATAGGCATTTTTGAGGGAAAAAGCTTCTAATCCGAATAGTTCGTGGGGGAGTTGTGTTATGACATTAGGCGTGCATTTAGGTAGTCCGCATACTTTCTTTTGTATGGCTATGATTTTTTTATCAAGTTTGTTTATGGCGGGCATGGAATAAGGGACCGCATAGAAACTGTATGAGATACCCGGTCGTATGACTGTATCAATCATTTTTATTTTTTGTTGCAATGTGGCCGGACTTAGTGTAAGTTCATTACATTGTTTAATAAGTTTTGTAGTGGTAGCGTGAATTTGAATTTTCCATTTTAACGATGGGACTAGGTTTATTCCAAGGTATATGTAGGGTTGGTTTTGGTTGAGAACCGGAATTGGTTGGTTACGATAATGGATATTGGTAGCTTGGATATTGGTAGCTTGGATAAGGGCTTTGAAGGCGGTTGGGTTTATTTTGGATTTGTTAGGGCATCCAGTTACGGCACATTTTTGGACCCCAAGTTCCATCCCGGTCCATAGACAAAATTTGTCTATTTTGTCTAGTTGGGTTTGGAGTGATTTAAGGCGACCAGAGATGGCCGCTAGATCGTCGGCGTATGCGGCCGAGTTTACGGTGATTTTTGAGGTGCCAAATGTGTAGCCATTATTGCCTCTTTGAAGCCATCTCAATAGAGGTTCTAGAAAAATAACGAAGAGGTATGGGCTCAATGTATCGCCTTGGATGGTACCACGTTGGATGGGGATAGGGCGTGTTTTACCAAAAAATTCTCCGGTGTATGTAGTGGTGGATTGAGAGTATATATTACCAACCAGTTTGACTGCGTCTTCCGGATATCCAAGATCACTCATTATGGCTAGCAACCGAGGATGGTCAATGGAACCGAATGCGTTTTTAAAGTCGATGTAGAGTATGTAAATGTCTTTATTAGTGAATTTTGCATCTTCAAGTGCGGCAATGAGGGTTTGAAGTTGCCGTGTGGTACTTCTCTCGGCTCTAAACCCTTCTTGGCTTTCGTGTAATATTTGGTGTATTTCCCCGTATGCCGATAATATTGATGTTAGTGTACTAGTGTATAATTTGTAGATGGTGTTAGCTAGGGCAATAGGTCGGTGGTTAGGTAACATAGATGGGTTTCCTTTTTTGTATAATAAGATTGTTAGGCTTGTTTTCCAAGATGCGGGAATGGATTTTTGCTTGTAACAGTGAAGGAAGAATAGTGATAGGAGGTCGTGGAATCTTAGTGGCATGTTTTTTAGAATTGAGTTAGGTATATGGTCCGGGCCGGGGGCTTTGTTAGTTCCCAAATTTTTTAGGCACATGTTATATGTTTCTCTGTTATAATATGTGTGGAGAGGTGTTGTTGGTTTGCCTCTTTTGTCAATGGTAAATCCGTCTAAATCATGCCACGGGTATTGCCTAACTCCGCATGTGCATTTTGATGTGTGTTGTGGTTGGAAGTGACATGGGGGGTGGTTGGTCTATTGTTTATTGATTGTTGAGAATGTATTTCGTTTGCGATGTCATCAGGACTGGTCAGAATGTTATTGTTTTGGTCTAATATGCAATCTAGTGGCAGGTTTGTGTTATTTTTAAAGACTTTTCTATTAATCTTTTTTGGACTAGTTTCGTATAGTTGGCGATACTTAGATATGGCTTTTTTGACACATTCTTGTGCGTATTTTGTAGTAATTTTCCGAGCTTCTTTATTGGCAATTTTTGCAATGATTGCAATGTCTTTTAGCCATTCTTCTTGAGATGTGTTGGGTAATGGTAATTGTGGGATATGAGGGTGACGGAGGTTTTGTAGTTCGGAGATTATGGGGTGGGTTTGCCAATTTTAATTATTTTTAGCGGTGTAAATTATTTTACGTATGGTGTGGTATGTGGTGAGATGTTGTTTCCACTTTTTAGCTAGTTTTCTCGGAAGATATCCCCCTTATTTTGAGGTTCTAGGTGTAAGTTGTGGAATTGGGGGCGCTTTACAAGTTTTTTCTAGTGTGGTAGAAATTTCATTAATAATTTTGTCAAGAGTTGTGCAAGCTTCTTCCCATTGGGTTGGTGTGAGGTGTTGATGGTTAGAAAGAGTATCTATAAGAGAGTCTATTTGTAGTGAGTTTTTTTCAAAGAATATTGTATTGAAGTTGTGAAGGTTTTCTTTTGGGATGGAATTTAGTATTTTAGTTTCATTCAGGTTGGTGGTTGTGGTAGGTCTACTTATAAGGGTGTTGTGGGGTATGTTAAGTTGGATTGGGAAATGGTCCGAGTTTAAGTTGGTTGTGGTATTTGTGGAGGATGTATATCGGGTATGGTTAGTTGTTTTGATGTAAAATCCATCGATTAGGCTAGTGTGTGTGTAATTGAGTCCACCTTGGCGAGAGTATCGTGTGTTGGTTGGGATTAGATATAACCCTAGGTTGTCCGTATAATTACGCCATTGATAGTCTATGTCCATTGGGGGGTAAAAACACCTCCGTTTTGCCGTCCAATAAGGGCGATATCTCGGTTAAAGTCTCCACAGAGTATTATTGTATGGTTAGCGTATGTATTTATTTGTGAAGTGATGGAGTTTTGGATTTCCGGGATAAGCCTCGAGTCTTCTATGTGTGAGGGCATATATAGGTGAAGAATGAGCCATGGTTGAAGGGGCCGGTTAGTAAGTTCAATAATTTGAAGATATGGTGATATATTAGCCGGGGTGGGTATTTTAGTAATATTTCCAGGGAAGGCGTGTGATTGGTGTATGAGCATGAGTAGGCCTCCTCTAGCCGGTGTATATGGCCTTCGTTGTTGGATGCATCGTGTGAGGAGTGAGTATTATTAAATATAAGTTTATAATCGGGGAATGTCTTTTGGATGTATTTTGTGGATTTAGTGGCTGTTAGTTTAGTTTCTTGTATGGCAATTATGGCGGGTGGTGTGTTGGTGTGGGCGGTTAGATTGTGGATGCATGGTAAAGCAGTGTTTAACGTTGCGGCGTTCCATGTTGATATGTGCTTCTGTTGTCTATATTGTCTTGGTTACAAAGTGTAGGGGAAATGTAGGCGGGTGTCGGGGTGGGGTGTGTGTGAGCATGGATTGGTTCAAAGCATTTAAGAGCTTCCAAAATTAGGTTATTTGGGAAGTCGGGGAATTTTAGTTGTATTTCACCAGGGGAAGGGGGTGGGGTTTGGCTATGAATAAAGTTATATAGGTCAATGTGTAGAGAGGTTTTGTGTTTGAGGAGGTGTTGGTTTTCTTCTAAGAATTTGGTGTATGGGTGGAGTGTATCTATATGTCTTTCGGGGGGATTATGTAGGGAGGATAAGGTGGTTAGTAATATATTTGTCCAGTTTGTTGGGTTTGTGTTGGTAGAATGTTGATTGATGATATTGTTGCATTCGTCTATAGAGGGGTGGAGGGTGGTAATTATGGCGAATAGTATATGTGAGGATGGGTGGTAGTGTTTTTTTTGGTGTATGAAACGGGAGATGTTGGGGTAGAGAGTGGAATAATTTTGGTGAAGGGTGTGATTATTTTTTAGAAGAGGTGCAAACGAGGATGCTAGGTGTTGATATTCGGGATGGAGTTTTATAGTATTTGGAATAAAATATATTTTAGATAATCTTTTGTGTATTTTTGGGTGGTTTTGGAAGACATTAGGCATTGGGCCAGGGTTCTTTTCTATGTCTCCACAAAGTGCGATTAGTAGTTTGTAATAAGTGGTGTTTATAGTTATTATTGTGGAGTGTTGTTGTTGTTGTTGTTGTTGTTGTTGTTGTTGTTGTTGTTGTTGTTGTTGTTGTTGTTGTTGTTGTTTTTGGAGTTCAGGATTTTTTCTAATTTTTGTATAGTATTTATAAATACTATTATATGTATGTTTTTTTGTATTTTCGTAGTATTTAAATATACTTTTTTTTTGGTTTTATTTTGTTTTATGATCTCCGCTGTTCCATTTGACAAAACTAGTTTGGCTGCTCCAAGGAGTCTGTTGGAAGGAGTTGGTCCATGATCATCATGGATGATCTCATTTGGTTTTGTAATGCCCTTATTTCAACTCTAAGTGCGCTGGTGTTTTTGATTTGTTCGACATGTACAGTGTCTACATATGTTTTGGCCTCCGTTACAATAGCCTCTTTGAGACTATCCATTTCTTGCCTGATTTCTCCCATAGTAGCTTTAGAGCTCTTGGCTACTGCGACATCGATTAGGGTGTCAATGTCTTTTTTGCTGTAGGTGTCCCCCGTTGTGATGTTTAGGGTTTCTACGGTGTTTGCAATTGCTGTGTTAATATCTGAAAATCCAAGCCTAGTCAGCTCTTCCGGACTAGGTCTAGGTTTTCCGTCCATGCTACGAGGGTGAGCGATAAACTCAACATATTTGTTGAGCATTTTCTCACATTTGTTTAGGTATTTCTTGTAAACCGCTGCATTTTTGCACTCCACATTGCAAGATCCGACATGTTTCCCATTCTCAAGTCTAAAAAAGATACTAACAACATTCTCCTCTCCCATGAATTGTTTGATGGCTGCTTCTAATTCATGGGTGGATTTGGTTTTGTTCAAGTTTTGGGCAATTAGGACAATGGCATTCTTTTTGGCTTTCTCATCTTCCGTCATTCTTCCTCGTTTCGCAAAAATTGGTACAAACACCTCACTGTCTGCATATATTTTTTGTTCTTTTATTTTATTTGCCTCCTCCGGTGTTGGTGCTTTCACCCATGCAAAGTCAGCTACTTCTTTTTTTGTGACTGTGGTTATTTCATACTCTACTCCTCTTTTAAATCCTTCATTTACTATTTCAAAAAGGACATCAAACCATTTTCTACTTTTGAGGGAAGGGCTACTAATCCTTACCGAAAGGAGTCTTTGGATGGCAATGGAGTCAAAGGACTTGCAAACCTTTCCTCTCACAGGCACGGCTTCATCTAGTTTAAGGATGAAGGGGCGAATCCCCGTAAGGAGGTCACTAGCATCTTTTACAGGGTTTTTTAGATGGATTTTGACTACTCCACTCCAGTTTTCGGACTTATGAAGGCACATGACTGCTATTGGTTGGGCCATGTTCTCCCCTAGTGGGATATTCATGTGTGTAAGTCTTTCTCTCACTTGCCTTGACACTGTGTCCTTTGAGACAATGCTTTCACCTATCTCAAAAGAGATGGCGATTTGGTAATCAAGGGAGAAGCCATATTCATCCACCTCTACATCACGAGGAAGTTGTGTGAGGTTTAGATGGTTTCCCTTTTTCCCATCAGCTCTAGTGTTGGGCCATTGCTCTTGCGTGACATATGGATAGGACACGACTGCCTCACTTGCTTCTATCGCTTCCAATTCATTCATCCCTCCAAGTTGCATTTCACTGACACTAAGGTGTTTGATACGGGGACCTTCACGAATTTGTCCTAGAGCATTTAGAGCATCAAAGCCTAACCAGAAAGGGGGTCTCCCATGTTTTACTGCCCTTACCTCAAGAGATGATGATGGTGCAACATCTATTTCTAGACGTTTGATGGGTGACACGTCCATATTGTTGGAGTCCTCTTTGTTGGAGCAGGATGATGCTTCCACTTGTGGTGTAATCATTCTACATGGTAAGGAAGAGAGGTGTAAGGAGATTTTTCTCAAGAGAGGGGGGCTTCCAATAATTCCACTACTCCAACCATTCCACAAATTAAGTTGTGGGCCGTGTAGGATAGAGGAGTGGGGTTGGAAGTGATGTTGTAGCAATATGCTGAGGTACAAAGCGGTATCAAGTATGATACCTCTTTTACCACTATTGCAGAATGTGCAATATTTACCAGGGCAGGGATTACTATAGTAGTAAAACTGCCTTGTTATTGCTAGACACTTACGACTTGAGACATGATCTAAACATTGCATAAGTCCTAATATTGAGGTACCATGGTTCCAACAAGTAAAGCGGAATATTCTAGCATTTCTATCAACATGAGTTCTAGATTCTAAGCAAGACATTTGGCACACATCCTTAACCCATTTGTTGCTTCTACATCCTAGTGCAAAGAGACATATAGTAGACACACCACTTGAATGTGTGGTGTGTCTTTCCATTTGGCATAGCTTCATATTAGATGCATAAAACCTACATGATAGTGGGTTTACACAATAAACCACACTATGAAGCAAATCAACAAAATCAAACCAATACCAACCTTGTGGGCTTCTTGGCTGCTGGTTGGCTCCCTTTCTTTCCTCCTTGTGCAATTCTTTTGTCGTTGTTGATAACAAGGGGGTCACTTTTTCTTCTAGCAGTTGAATTAACCTCCAGAGGCTCAGATTGCCTCTTGCCAGCCTTCCTTGTTGAGGACGCCAGTTTAGCTCTTGAGTACTTGCGATGAAGTTAATAGGCCTGATCTTCAAGCTCTCTCCAGGCCGCTGTGGGTTGCAACTGCGAAATGGTGTAGTGTAGTGATGGTGGTGGGCTTGTCTTCAGGGCAGGGGCTGTGTTGGCAGCGTCTCGGGTTCGTTCTGGGTTGGGGAGCCTTTCTTGGGTTGTAGTGTGTTGATGCTCCGCTTGTCTTCAACGGCCTGTGTCGTCTGCAGGCTGTCTCTCCTAGTTGGCTTCTTGGGCTCCGTCACGGCTCTTCTCTTGGGTAAGCACCTCCGCCCCTTCGACGTTGTCCGCCGCTCGTACTTTGACTCCTGGATTCTTGATTCTCCACTGTGTCGTGTATTTTGCAGGGACTCCTCGTTGTAGGGCTGCCTTCGCCTTCTTCGGGCGACTCTACCACAGTATCGTGCACATCGTGGGGACGGCACGTTTCGAGGCCATATTCTTTGATGCCGGGCGAGTCTTGGTTGGCAGTTCAGCTTTCGTGTTCTGGGCCTACTCTTGTGTGTGGTATTCTTCGAGGGCAGTGTGTTGTGGGCGCACCAACTCCAATGTCGCGGAGCTTCGAGCGCTGGGTTGTCGGTCTTTGGGGTCTTTGGCCTTCGGAGTTCGGGGTTCCGGGATTCCTGGTCTTCTGGCTTCAAGGGTCTTGTCCTTTGCCTGCGCCTTACAACAGAAGTAGGCAGCGTAGACAAGTGGGGAGCATGCGATACATACAAGCGATGCAAACAGGAGCAACTGAGAGAGTAAGAGAGACAATTCACCAAGGTGGCGATGCGCGGGGGCGGCCCTGTGCTCCACGCTCTTCGACTTGCTCTCGTTCTTGCGGCCTTGTTGACACGGCGTTCTCCCTCCGCTAATACTCCAGCCCGCGAGCGTTCACCCCCCCCCAGGCACTTTATACCCCGAGCGTGCTTCCTTCACTCGTGCTCCCGTGCTCGAGCAGGTGCGCGATGCGTTGGGTGACAACGTGACTCCTGATATTAGGACGTAAGAAGGAGTTCTTGCTTGTTGGACTTGGTTTATATGTCGGTTCTTCGTGGCTAGGGTTTCTTGCTCCTCATGGCGGCTTGGTGGCTGGTCGATAGGCTTCTTAGGGTTTCGGGTCGTTGTTGGCGCTAATTTTAGTGTCGAGGATGGTGCCGTTGGAATGGTGGCGTGGGTAGACGTCGGGTGTGGTGGCTTCCTGGACTCCACGTTGGTTCCTCCCTCGAAATTCTTGTATCTGATGGAAGCTTGTTTTTTGGTGTCCAGTCTCAGCAGACTTCTTCCATTAATCTTGAGCTTGTCGCCTTTGTCTTGTGAGGCGTTTGAGTTGATAAGCCTTGTCGCCTTGTATTTCAGCGTCCGGGCCTGTGGACTGTGTTTGCTTGTGTTGACGCTTGGTTTGTGGATGAAGGTCTTCTGTCTTTTCTGGGTTGTGTACTTAGTCTTGATGTCCTTATCTTCTGATGCCTCGTCCTTGTCTTCAGGAGTGGTTAAGTCTTGAATCTTCGCCTCCTTCTCTTGATGTAGCTGCGTCGGTGGTCCTCGTCTTCCTGCGCTGGAGCATCGGGGGCGTTGTTCTGTGTTTGTCTGCTGGTTTCTTCTTGAGTTTGGAGTTCCTTGATTTGCAGTGTCTCTGTCCACCTGTGTCCTCGACCTTCTGAATCGAGAGGTCGACTTTTGTTGTTGCCGGAGTTTTACTGGGCTGATATCTTCTTGATTCCCAGGATTTGCGTTTGTCTGCGTCGGTGTCTTCCTGAGTGGATCGTCCGTCATTTGTTGTAGTGCACTCTTGTGTTGGCTGCTGTTGCTTGATTCTCCATTGTGTATTGTGTTCACTATGCAGGACAGCAATGGCAATCTTCGCCCATGGCAGCTCGGTGAGGTTTCCTGCGGGCATCGAAGTTCTGTGCTTGCAGCTCGTTGCTGATTAGAAATGTATAGTACTGTAGGTTTGGTATTTTGAGGACTAGTTAACTGGTTGTTAGTAATGTTGGGTTTGTGCAGGTTGCTAGTGCAGTGATATGGAGGCTGTACTATTTCTAGTGTAGTGGGTGATTGTGATCTACTTGTGTGTGTATTGGGCTGACGTTTTCCTATTCTAATATGAGTTTGTGGTTTGATATAACAAGTGCAATGAGAGTATTGGTGAGAAAATGCCTGTAGATTTTTGGGATAGGCGAGATCTGAGAGCTCCGTTGTCGTTGAGAATATTTCGGTGTCTCCAGGGGTCTGATCGGCTTTCGCACTAGACTGCACCTGAAGACTGTTTAGTTCGTCCATGTGCTGGTTGTGGTGTCGGGCTGGCGGTCTGCAGTGTCGGCCGGGACGATGGCGCTCTGATTCGCCCGTGCCAGAGTCCGGGTGCGATAACTCATTACTTGGAGGTCGCTTCAGGTTGGCAGCGTTGGCTTCTACAGCTTTGGGTAGAGGTGGTCTACCTTTGATGAGTAGCTGGTGTTTGTCTGCAGTTACTAACAAGTGCATACCACGATTGCAAGATCTAGAGTAATGGAACAATATGGAATATGGAGATACACAGAATAACTTAGCTGATTTTAAGGATCGTTGGACTAACAAGTGCATACCATGATTGCAAGATCTAGAGTAGTGAAACAATGCGAAGTATGGAAATACACAAAATAACTTAGCTGATTTTAAGGATCGTTGGTCTTTGTAAGTGGTGTTTGTGTCTTGGCGTCTGGCTCGAGTTTGGTGTGTCCAATGAACTTTCTTCATGCTGATGCTTGCATCCTGGTTGTGGAGGGACTTGGTGTACGGTGCTCCTATGGTGTTGTGGTATCCAAATCTGGATCTACTTAATAAGAAGATGATATGGAGGGACCAGAGTCTAGATCTAGATCTGAGCCAACACAAGAGCCCCGCTACAGACTTACTCTCTCAGACTAATGCTAGTATTTGCGTCCCCATACAAATTCAATAGTAGATAGATCAACAATTTGCCATCCCTTCCAACCTTCTACACACCATAAGTGTACCATTCAGCAGCAAAGGAGGGACACAACGGGATCTACAATGAGCCCAACAACCCTCACTGTTTGTGTGCCTCGCATTTGCGCCTAACTCCTCAATGTCCCTCCTAACCAGGATTTACGGAGCTACTCCTCTCTCATCTCCTCGATCCCCGTGGTCACTTTTGTCTGCCCACTAGTTGGAAACATATACTCTCAATTGTCCACCTCATATGTTGGAGAACATTTCAGAACAACTCAGCCCATCCCCGTACAACGTGGAATCATACAAGGGAACACCTTAAGTCCATATCTATTCATTATCTTTTCAGAACCACTACTAAGATGGATGCAAAGGGGAAACAATGGCTACACCTTTGGAACATCACAAGTCACTATAAACTTGGCCGCTTATGCCGATGACCTTGCCGCTATCGCCAGTAAACTTTGATCACTACAAATTTTGTGATTGGTCCGGTGTAGACGTTGGTGTCCAAAAATGTGCCATTACGGGATGTCCAAACAAATCCAAAATGAACCCCACGGCATTCAAAGCACTTATGCAGGCCACGAATATAAATTACCGTAACCAACCCATTCCTATATTCCTTCAAAATGAACCATATGTGTACCTTGACACAAACCTTGACCCCTCACTAAATTGGAAGGTACAAATCCACGTCACTACCACAAAACTTACCAAACAATGCAAAGAGCTAATAAATTGTCCGGCCACTATGAGACAAAAAATAAAAATGGTAGACACAATACTTAGACTTGGAGTAGCATACGGTTTGTATGCAGACCGATACTCCATGCCTGCTATAAAAAAGCTAGATCAAAAAATCATAGCCATTCAAAAATCCATTTGTGGCCTTCCCAAATGTATGTCAAATGTCATAACCCATCTCCTACAAAATTTATTTGAACTAGAAGCTTTTTCCCTTAAAAATGCTTACCTTCAATGTACAGGGGAACAACTCCAAAATGCACTCAATGACAAAGGCAGACTTGGCCAAATCTACAAAGGACTCACCCACTCCATACTTGCCAAATACAGCGGTGCTAAAAACATCCCTAGAATAAACAAAACTGATTGCATTAGATCACCAATCACCCAAACACTTTTTCTACTAAAAATGAAGCAAAAGTTTACCAAGAAAGCACGCTTGCGGAGTTCTTATTAGAGCCCACACCGTCGGAACATATTTGGCTACAAGAAACCCAAAATGACACAAGAATTAACCGACACTTTTCCCAAAAACTTTTACAAAAACTTCTTTCAGTAAATATTATGGACTTAAAACAAATTACACTACCAAATGGAACACACATCATGAATCACAAAAACTTCAAAGCATTACATACTACACCATCCAAATTAATAAAGAGCGCCCTTAATATTGCCCAACAATTATTTTGCTACCCCCCATGTCCTAATACATGCGCCCCACCATGCCTTACACACCCAAACCCCTTTACACTCAAAGACACATACATCATCACCAACAACAACATCCAACCTAGAAACGACCACCCAACAATTCACCCCCCCCAATCCATTGTACCCACTCCTTCCTCTCCCAATATACATTCTCAAAAACCCATCTACATACCCCATAAATATTATTATTGACCATAAACATAGAAAACATATTGACCCCAACAAAGTTATAAAAAATGATACCAAATATTTATGCCAATGGCAACACAATCACAATACCTACAACAAATGGTTACCCCAACGAAACCTCTTCCCATGGCACGACCAAAACACCTCCACCGATAACACCACAAAACTAACACAATATTATAAAAACACCCAAAACAAATTCTCCATAGAAATCATTCAAGCACACCACCATTACCCCACCCATAATCATCCCCCTCGTAAATATACACACCATCGAATGCAATCCCAAAAAAGACATCCTCACATCAAACAACACAATCAAAGTAAATGCAGACCATGCACATATATACAAAGACAATGGGAGACATCTAATCACTATTCCCGTCACTAGACTCCAATGGCTATGGAACCAATACCATAATAAACTACAAAATCCCACAAACATAGAGCCAACAACCCAACTATTTGAGACTGAAATAGTTTGGCTATACCACTACACATTACCCACGGCGATTCTAGACTCACTAATCTCATCCTTCAACATCCAACAATTGTACTTCTCATCCCCCATCACATGATCCACCCAACTCACCAAATTCCACTCACCCTTCGAAAGAGATTATTTTTTTTGGTCACTTGGAGATGCTTTTGACCACAAATGGATTGGAAATGGTATTGCACACCCTCACAATATAGAAGATACTCAACAAGTAATACATTGGGCAAGACTTGCGGCCATAAATGATCCAAACTCTACCTCCACTATTATCGTCACACCAGACAATAACTGGTACCAAAACTTCAACCCACATTTGGGCTCATTCCCAGACTCTCACATCATAGCTCTATTTGAGGCAGACTCGATACCATATGAAGAATCCACGTTACCACCCGAGCTACAAAAAAAGCCTAGGCTTAAACCATCTACCATACAAGTACTATGCATACACCATCAAAATAACAAAATTGGTACGACGGAACAACTTGTTCTACTCACCTCCATCACAAATAACCTCAACATAAGCCGAATATATACAAAAATAGCTCCACCTACACCTCTCCAAACTCCAGTGAATCGTAATTAAAATATGTCAACATAATACAACCCTACCTTACCAAACCACCCCCCCTTCTCCACATATAGTGAACATACTCCGTTAAAGTTTGACCCGCATACAGTTACTATATAGATGGTTCCTTTAAAGAGCCCACAAAAGGCAGCCCAATACATTGGCAAAGAGAAAAAGCTGGATATGGTATATACAACTCAACCAAAGCAATAAAAATATCCAAACAACTACATGGACTTCAAAATATCCTCGGAGCAGAAATGATGGCTCTCCATAAAACCCTCCAAATCATCACTACACAAGATGATGGCCCTCCATAAAACCCTCCAAATCATCACTACACAAGATGATGGCCCTCCTAAAACCCTCCAAATCATCACTACACAATATGCTAATGAACCTGCGCACATCTTTACAGCTTGTATAAATGTATCATATCTATTAAACACACAGATAACACACCCTACCCTCCACAATAGCCACCCAGACCAAGCCATACTCACATCTATGGTCAAAATGCTACAAAATAGAACACAAACTACTACCCTCCATAAAGTTAGAGCACATGTCAATATAGAAGGAAACGAATAAGCGGATAAACAAGCCAAAGAAGGACTAAATAAATCCCTTAGAAATGCCACACAACCACATGAACACGCCCATGCTACCTCATACTACCTTCAAAGAGAAAATTGGTCTTCTATGGATGACACACATGACAAAGGCCCAATAAGATTTCTAGATAAATACCTCAAAAAACAAGACTTAATTAACAACTTCGACCTTATCTCAGAAAGTCTCCCTAACATAGACAAATGGATCGGTAATAACGATATTGCTAATGAACTCTCCAAAAAAATTTGGAAAATTCCACAATTACAGATTCACAAAAAACATGTCTTGTTAGATTTCGTACTGGACGATACATGGAAAATGCCCGCAAACAACTCATCTTTGGAATTTAAAGATTTCCATCCATAACATGCTCAATATGCACCTCCACGGATCCGGACACATGGCTACACATACTCCTCAAATGCCAAAACCATCACATACATTCCCTAATCGTTAAAAGACAAAACAAAGCGGTATGGGAAATCCGGAAACTAATTGGATCCTCAAACAAATCTTGATGCTTTATACTTATGAATGTCTAAACCTTTAATAATAATCCACAAGAAAACACGGATCTCCAATAGCTACTTCCATGCACATGTGGAACCCAAAGATGTCATTGCAATGCTAGATTTAAACTTGATATTCCATGCGTCACAGGACTACCATATAAAGACCCCCCATCAGACCACATCAACAAAGACCTTACCATCCAATTTATCGAATTCAAATATTATAATGAGAGATTCCCCCAAGAAGCAATTTATTTTTTAATAAATACCAACCACTTATTAATGACATCTCAACTCTTGGATGGAAAATTGACCCCCTTGTTATCATCACCGCTTGAGCTAAAGCTACTACCTTTATCCCTTCTATGAAAAACCTTGAAAAAACATTCGATATCCCCATTAATCCAATTAAAAAGACATTCACAAAAATCAACACCATCGCTATTCAACATGCAATGTCCATATTTCTGTACAAACAAAAACTCAAAAACAACCAACCTCTCCCCGAATTACATAATAGTATCCCGTAAAACCTCTTGAAAGGTTGTATGTGCCCGCAGGAATGCTAGAATGTGAGCAGTGAGTAGTGAGCAATGAGCAGTGAGCCGTGAGCCGTAAGCAATTTTTTTTCCAGTTGGGCACCCTATAACCACAGATTTGGGATGATTTACAAGAAACAATTTTACATTGTGACCCATTTCCGTGGTATTAAAAAAGTTCAAAATGAGAGAAAATTGGATTTAAAAAACCCGGAAATAAAATGTTTGGAGGATATTTGGATGAATGTAGATAGATGAATGTAGATGAATGATTGCTCAGCTTATAGTTTTACAAAATATAGCAATTCTAAAATATTAGTAAAAAAAAGAAAAAAAAGAAGAAAAAAAACTAGCCGAGGGGCTCCTCGATACCAAGGAGTGCCCTGAGGGCGAAACCAAAAAAAAAAAAAAAAAAACACCACCACCTACCGTGGGGCACCTCGGTACCGAGGAGCACCCTGAGGGAAAAATAAAACAAAAATTTAAATTAATGTTTTTTTAAAAATTTAAAACCAGCTAAGGGGCTCCTCGGTACTAAGGAGCGCCCTAAGGGTGAAACCCAACAAAAAAAAAACAGTTAAGGGGCTTCTCAGTATTGAGGAGCGTCTCAAGGGCAAAAAAAATTAAAAAAATAAATAAAATAAAAATTTAAAAACTTTAAAAAATTATTAAAAAATTGTCGCCCATTAAGAAAAATTCTCCTTAAGGGGTTATCGAAATTGCCCATTTGGCACTCCAAACTTCTCCGTAAATTTGAATACAAAAATTCTTGCTTCCACTACAATTTTACATAATTTTACAATTCTTGCTTCCTTTGAGTGAGGGGAAAAATGGCACCTTGGTATCAAAGTGCCCATTTGGCACTTCAAACTTTTATGTAATTTTGAACACTAAAATTTTTGCTTCCACTATAATCTTCATCGTAGTGGAGCATTAGGCAAACGCAAAGCGTGGATGAATTGCTAACACTTATATTATATATACAGATTCTTGTGCAAGGCAAACCTGGAAGACGACAAGTCTTAGTTTCAATGAAGTACAGCTCCTACTCCGCAATAGTAATCTCTAAGTTTTTCTTGTTTTGGTCATAGTAGTTATGGCAAGTTATTGCCTCTTTTATAGTTTAACTTTGAAACTACTCAAAACTTTGGAGGGCCAAAATGGCTCCTTGGTACCGAAGAACCCTTTTGGGCTTCACAAAAAACTTGTGAAGTTCAACGATTTTCACTTGTAGAAATAATAGAATTTGTTGAGGAATTTTCTTTTGAAACATGTTTTACCCATTGTTGGGAACGGGAAAAAAAATCAAAAAAATTAGACAAAGAAAAAGAAATAAATGGGCCTAATAGGCTCTTTGGTACAAAAGAACCTCTTTTGACTTTTTAAAAATCTTGTAGTTCAGTGATTCATCTTCACTCTTGAAAGGTATATTTTTTTATGCGGCATGAATTACGAAGCACTGTAAACTAACATAGTTTTTGTTTCCCATTAAATTTCATGTCGCTCATAGAGAAATTTTCGTAAAACTAGATGAGATTTTGAATGGATGCCCTAAACTTCATTCATCCATAAACTCTGTCCATCCATGAAATATATCATCCAAACTTATTCATCCATTTAATGACGAGAAATAGTCAACTCCATATTAAAGTTTGGTTAGGTTTTTCCCTAAAACTCAACATTTCTTTTCATGTGAAGCAATTTCGTAGCCCATTTGTAAGTGAAAAATCACAGAAGACATTTGTAAACCACGGTAATAGGTTGCAAAATTTTACTTTTTAAAGAAAAATCCAAATACCACTTGTAGAAAATTACTATAATTAGGATATTCTTTTCTATTTTTATCCTCCCTCCTCACTGCTCACTGCTCATCGCTCACTACTTGCATTCTAGCGTCGTTGTATGTGCCCAGCCCTTACGGTACGCGCCCAATCCCTCTCTGTATGCGCCCGACCCATCTCCGTATGCGCCCGACCCATCTCCGTATGCGCCCGCCCCCTTCACGCGTTCGCCCCCACTCTGCATGTGGGCGACCCTTTAGTTGACGTGTGAGCCACGTAGTTGCCTTCGTGGCAGTGGATAAATCGATTTACCTCTAGTCATGGTCAAACCAGCCTTGACCCTTATCGGACGGACAACAGCCTCTATCGGACGGACACCGGAACAACCCTGTCAAAAACATTCATCCAATATTTACATATTACCTCTTCAAACTATGTCCTATCGCTCTGGTTGGTTCTTGGTTCTCGGTTACTGGTTATTGGTTACTGGTTCCCTGGTTAAGGTAGAGGCACCCAATTCCGATCACTTTAGCCAGTTTGGGACTCAAATTACATTGAATGTCAAAAACATTCATGTAGAAAGATGCGGAATTAGGAATGAAACTCAACAAATATTTTATCAAATTTAATCACAAAGATTTGGAATTGTTGTATGCGGAATTAAAAGCCTAGAAACCACCGGAGCCCATAATCAAACTCTATTCTAGATGAGATTTGGTGCCCTCCTTCAGCCAATGCCAATAAGTGAGAGTGAGTAAAAGATGAAAGATATGCCATGGATAACTAGCTCATGGAGGTACCCAATGCCGATCGGCCTTGTTCGACTTTTGAGGCAATGCCACCAATGAGAGCTCAATTGAGGTGGAGCAACCCAAAATTGCACATATCATAATCCAATGCTGATAATGACTGGTGTTTTCAGATTTTGAGTTATGGGTTTTGGGTCACTTTGTGCACCATTTCAAGCATTTGCCATTTCCATGCACCATTTCAAGCATTTGCCATTTTCATGCACCATGCCATGCATACTCTACTGATTGGAATTGGTTGGCCAGTTGGAATTGGGTGCCTCTACCTTACATAGTGTCTATCCTTGAGAGAGGGAAGTAGTTCCAAACTAGTAAACCTATGTCCGGTGGACATGAATTTAGTGGTGGAACGAACAAACACTTTCTTCAATTTTAGTTGGAAGAAATCATAGCAAACAATAATAAACTCAAATCTATAGTATTTCATATTCATAATCAATCAATTTACAGTCCTACTATCTTATATCAAGTTATGATTTAGAAGTTACTAATATCTTTAAAATACACTTGAATAGTATTATAAGTTTATGAACACTACTAAATCAAATAAGGTTTTTATAGAAAGTTAAGGTTTCTTAGAACTTTAATGATTTTTTGAAATTAATTTTAATATTTTAAGTACTTACCGGTTTTTTGAAATTACTTTTAATTTTTTTACTATTTACCAGTTTAAAAAAATTATATTTTACAAGTTTCTTTGTGCCTTTATTCATGAAAATAGTTATCTTATATCATTGTATTGTTCTTATTGAATTTTTACACAATATCATTAAATTTTAACTTGTCATTTCTTGAATTGGAACAATATCATACTTTGACAACCAAAATATTGAATATCTAAGATATGTATTTATATTTCTAATATTATGTATACATGATATAGAAGTACTATCACTTTATATGTCATTCCATGTTGTACAAACAAACAACTTAAATCATGTAATTTGATCAAAACAATTATAATTTTTCTATTAATGTGATTTATTAAACAACCGTGTGTTTATTAATGATTAATTATAGGTGTAGCATCATTACAAGTTCAAAGTGTCATTCTTTTTTTTTACATTCATTAGAGTATCAATTAATAGCACCATTTTCATTGTATCTTGCTCAAAATACTACTTAATTTCATATTTGATTTTTCACATATAATCATAAGGAATACAACAAAATTATGGAAATTTTTTATACTCATCGCAACTCCATTTTTTTGTAAATCTCTAAGATTATTATATTTCAAAACATATTCAGTACTAAAAAATACAAGTAATAAAAATTTATGTTTTATAAATATAATAATTTTTATTATCTTATTTTTTGGGCAAGAAAATATTAAATATTGTTGTTATCACATCACATATACACCATGAAATTTTTTAATTAATAAAATGACAAATCTCTTGATTAAATTGTTTTTAAATGAAATATAAAAGCAATGTTATATTCACTATAATATTGGACGAATTTCTGTTGCGCCCTTGCATCAACTTGGTCAATTCTTCCATCTTTTCAAGAACACCTACAAGAAATTCTTGAACAGAAATGGGGTTTTCATCGAAGGCCCCCTTAACAACGTCTAAATGCCTTTTAAGTTTAAAACATCCAAACTATTGCATAGTACTCGGACTTCTAAAAGAGTACTTACGTTTGTAGTTGATACCTCCACCCACAAGTTTGTAAGGCGCTTCTGGATGACTTTCTCTTCATAAGACTCTCATTCACTAAACAATCATTACAATTGCTTCATTATGGTGTGCATAATTTGCATAGTCTTTGGTTTGTCATCTATATTTTCCTCCGAAATAAAACATAGCACTTCATGACCAAAACCAAGTATATCATCACCTCTGATATATACCATCTATGGAAAATTCTATAGATTTAATGCCCCTACAATTCAAAATTTTGTACACCTTGCCTCTCTAAAATCCATAATGGGCCTTTTTTACCCACTGCAAAGCCCATTTTTGTTATTCCATATTTCTAGTCAATACTATCCCAATATCATTTGGTTCAACCTATTCCAAGTATAATCTCCAAAGTCATTTACCGTAGGTGAAGGGCAAGTTTGGCATCTCTGCGCCAATTAATTAGTTAAAGTCCAAAAAGTTGGTTTGGCTTTCAAAAAGAAAACTAAGCAATTTTTGGCAAGAAATCACACATTATTTTATTTAGCTTGTTTGACGGCCAAGGGGGTTGAACCTAAGACCTTGAGCCTCCAACTTAAACTCCTCCTGCATACACTCCCAAAGGTCAAGGCTTTTCCAAGCCCCATTCTTCATTCATGTCCTCCAAGCTCCATGATCGTGTATATTAATATTTTCTTCAATTTCGGCATTTTCACCTAATAATTTCTACACAATTCGGCATGCCTTTTTAAAATTGATAAAAGCCAAAGGTGACCTTCACCTATGGTGTATACATCTTTACCAATGCATTAGTTGCTTGTTTTGCGTCGGATAATGACCACTTCATACCATAAAAGTGCACGTGACACCCATAAAGAGGACATGCCTACAAGGCCTTAACCATGACCTAGATGGAGAATCATATTGATAAAAGTTGAGGACAAAATTTGTTCATCTTCATTGGCCGTTAAAGGCAACTTGTGGCCCTAAGGCAATGCGTTACAAATCAGACACTTTGTATACTATTGTTCTTTGCTATTCCACCCCTAACATTAGTTTTTTGTTAAGCTACACGTAGAATATGGCCTATGAAAGGTGGCAGTTTAGTTGTACCTATCACAAAACATATTGCATTTACATCCATGTCTTCAGGATCCGGCACATCGCAATTCTCCCATTGTAATACAAGTGGTTCGTGTGCCAACTGCTCCACCACATGCTTCACAATGGGCTCTTCAACCACCTCCACATCTAGTTACGTAGTCACCTCTACGTCCTGGTCTTTAACCACATGCATTTATGCACTACGACTATGACAACGAATAACTTCCGTAAAAAGACTTCATCTTTACACCAAAATCACCGTAATCAACAAAAAATGAAACTGAAATCAAACTTTTTTTTTTATAAACCTTTGTAAATTCATACATATATTTGATGATGAAACATATTCTCATAATTGAGAGACAAAAATGAGCAATTGAAAATGGTATTGCACGTATATGAAGGCCTCTAGAAGCAAATGATATCAATAGATGAAACATCTGAAAATCAAACTTCATTTACTTATTACTGATTCATCCAAGTTTGTTTTAAAAGTGCCGCACCATTCCATAACATACTCAAAAAACTCTACACCATGGTTGAAGTGAAAACACCAAAGTCAATGTTGGAAAAAATGAAAGGTAAAAGGCAACTCTTCAGAAACCACATAACATCTCTTAAACTATTACTCCACGTTGAAGACTACATAAAAGACTTAATGGTATTGCACATCTCCATAGGCTTCAAATATAAAAGAAATCAACGAATGAAATACCTCAATACCAAAATTCATCCACACATAACTCTCTCATCTAAGTATCTTCTCAAAAGTGCCACGCCATTCTAGAGAGTGCTTAAAAATCATCACTTTTTCAAAAATATATTGTAAACTATCACCATATCCATTGCAAATACAACAAGGACTATTACACTTATGTATATTTAAAATAAATTCTTTTGCCTACAATCGAATAATTACATTTAATTATTGAATTAAAACAAGTGACTTTAGCATATTGTTCTTTGTCTTTAAACCAAAAGGTGTAGATCAATATCAACCAATGGTTGAAATCTATATAAAATTTGTTCATTAGAACCATACTCATTTCATAATAAAATTCCATCCAATATCTAATTAGGACATTTAGTTTGAAGGTTAAATAATTTAGTGCCTATAAATTTCCATTTTATGTCAAACTTTAATTCTACACAATGATATTTCTTGACACTATGGATCACTAAGAATGTAGATTAGTTCTACTTCACCATGGTCAGCTAAGATTTTAATGTAGTTTTTTGAATTAAAATTAAATAAAACATAAATGTTGACGTAAATCTTTAAACTTCATCCAAATTTACATAATGTTTTTGGCTAGCATTTGATAAAATGAGGTCATGTCTTTTAATCACTTTTTATTCTAACATTTTGACCATTTAGCATGGAAAGGCCTTTGAATATTATGATGGTTCTTGTAAAGTATTATTTGACCTAATAAATTTTGTGTCTTGTAAAACAACTTGTGTAATTATAAACTAATTGTTGGGAAAAATAAAACCATAACAAAATTTCAATCCAAATCTCTACCAATCAAATTCTAGTACCAAAATTTAATATTTTATTGTACTAAGATTTATTACTTCAAAATTGAATCACATCATCTACAATGAATCTACAAGAAGGTTATTGATTGAAATTTGCATATTTCACTTCCACTTTCACTCATGGCACTTTGAGGTGAATGATTTTTCTAAAGATAAATATCATAGTTAAAAAATTTATAGTTGGATCTAAGTGGTCTGAAGTTAAATCACAATATCTAAACAGTCTTAAAGGTGTTCCAAGCATTTCAGGTAAAACCACTCATTCTACATGTCAACTATATTGAGCATGTAACAACTTGTAAATTGACCCTCAATATTATGCACATTGCTTCATTAAAGGAAGTATATGGAAATTTTATCTTCTATTAGATTTCACGTACAACTTTTTCTCAAATCACAATCTCAAATACTATGAACCTTAGATAAAATTTTGTCGTTCTTAAAACACTTTGCAATATATTTATTATTGCAAGCTAATATACAACTTCAACTCTTATTTTTAATAATGATGTAGATTATTGCAATGGTGATAAAGATTATTGCACTGTGAAAATGGTCTTTGCATAACATATGCAACTTTTGATGTTTAAAAAAATATTTTTATTGTACACGATAATCATTGGATAAACATAACTTATGTGTCAAAATGACCATCTATTGAAATGATAATTTAAATTTAGATTTTTATATCAATACAAGAAATATAGTGATTTCTATTCAAAATCATGTCATCAAAATTAAATATTTCAATGTTCAATATTAGGAAAAATCATTCGAGAATTTTTCCCATCATCTCATTCAAACAATTCACAATTGAATACAACACAAATTTGGAGCCTTGTCACAGGTAAGCAATTTTTTTGAGTTCATTCACCATTAACCTTGTATATGTAACAGATTTGTGCTTAGCAAAGAAAATGCTCAATTCAAATCTCACAATAATTATTTATAACTTCCAAAGACGTCCTTAGAATTTCAAGTAAATTTTCTCAATCATTTTTTGAATTTGTAAAATACAAATTATCTTCTAATTTCCAAAGTTTTTTTTGGATTATTTTACATTCAATCTACAACTTCAAATTGTATACAATGAAGTTTTTTTGACAACTCTAGGCATGATTGTAGAAGTCTTTAGAACTTAAAACAATTTCCTTAGTTATAATTATAAGTTCAAAAGACTTCTACAATCATGCCTGAAGTTGTCAAAATACCTTATTGATATACAATTTGAGGTTGCAAATTATGTGTAAAATTTTCCAAAAACCAAATCATAGAAATCAAAAGATCAATTGTTTTTTATAGATTAGAAAATGATTGAGAAAACTTACTCAAAATTCTAGAGACAACTTTGGAAGTTATAAATAATTCTTGTAAGATTTAAGTTAAGCACATATTTATCATAATTTTTAGTATCAATTGAACTTTGGTATGCCTAGTAACCTTCTTCATGAATGTGATGAAGAAGATTGTGATTGATCAAAGAAGAAGATGACTTCTGAGCCATTGATGCTACTAATTCATACATTTTTTCAACCAATTTATTTTGGATGTAAACATCACAATAAGAACTTAATATGGAGGGGCATATTATCTATCAAAATACAATCACATTTCATTTTTCCACACATGATAATTGTAGTGACTAATGAAAAACATCACAATAATCAAACACTCTATTGGTACTTCTTAATTTAATATATATTTAGACAAAACCATCTATCAAGGTTTTGCTTAAAATAGTACCTACCTTGATGTTGATTTTCCAATCTAAAAATGAAAATTTGAAAAATAATATCACAAATGTTTTGCATGAAATTTGTGATTTAAATTTTGATTAATCAATTATCTTTTGATGATACAAAAATATATATTTTAAAAGTGAAATACATTAATTCAAAGATATTATTATACTGCACCTTTTGGATTGAAATCAAAGCAAACTTAAGCATAATCCTTTGTTGTAAGTCCATTTATATCCTCTAAGATTGCTACTATTCTAGTTGCATCCATATGTTTCTTGGATCTTCAATTTTATCATATATTAATGTGGAAATCATGTTAATTTGAATTCTTTTTTGCCACTTAATAACAGGTTAAAAATTCCTTATGCTGCTATTGTTATACACATCAAACATTGTAATCAATATTTGCATGCTACAATTTCAAATACACTAGAGTATTAATTGATTTATTTCCTTTTTTGCTTTGGTTTGTATTATTATACAAATGGTTTCAAACAATGATTGATATTTGTCTTTATATTAGGTTTTTGCTCAAGATGTCCTCTAACCTACCTCAAGCTTGATATCTTTTTGTACATGATTGCTCGAACTTGAAGCTACAACCACTTTTAATTTTGATAGGCCCACTATTGTGTAATGATCACAAATTTGAATACATAAGAATAAGGAATTTGACCCCACAACAATGTTGGATTATTTGAAATGGAACTATTAGATGTTCCATTTGTACCAATTTTGCTCAATGCAATCTTTTTTCACAAAAGTTGTTGGTTTATAATGATATACAATTGAGTATATTAATCCATTTGAGAGAAAAAACGGATTGGTACATACACTTGTGTATCATTTTGCACCGGCACTTTTTGCAAGAAAAATTGCATTGAGCAAAACTAGTACAAATGGTACGTCTAGTAGTTCCATTTCAAATAATCCAACAATGTTGTGGGTCAAATTCCTTATTCTTATGTATTCAAAGCTTGTGATAGCTTTCTGCAAGAAAGATTGCATTTAGCAAAACTGGTGTGAGGTGACATTGGTAACTTATATTTTAGCACTTTATTTATTTCGGTTTGAAAATTGAGCACCCATAACTCCTATCAAAATTAACACATACACGAAAGCAAACAATGCTATAAGTAACCATTTCAGTTGATAAAAGGACACACCATCACACACTATTAATGTTGAAGTAGTTGCTTGGTCATAAGAGTTGTCAAGGATATCATGAACAACATGGTGAATGATGACATTGAAATAGTTGATGACGATAGTCAAAACTACAAAAATCTTGCAAAAAACATACTGTATTTTCATCCAGAGTATGTACCAGTATACATTTATGATTTTTCATCATATATAATATTACAAACCCAATGTTAAAAATATTCAAATGTTTTTTTTCTTACTTCTTATAGATTACCATCTTTATTGCTTTGAAAAATCACCATTACAATTTTATATGTTTAAAAATAATTGCAATCATTATTCAAATGAATGATGGTCTATGAATTAGAGGTAATGATAACAATAAATGTCATGTTTTATGTATTTTTGGCTATGATAATAATATTTTGATTTTGATTTGATAACATCTTTTAGAATCAATCCTTTAAATTTTCTTATTAATTTTATCAAAGATTTGTATCTTAGTTTTTAAGTTTTCAATATTATTCACCATATTCATTCCTAAATAAAGCATTTCAATTGCAATGGAAATGATCAAATTGAAGCAATTAATTCAAAAATATTAGTATATTATATCCATTCCATTGATAGTATGTTTAACTTAGTTGGATAATAATATTTTTGAATAATTATTCTTTGATCAAACAATTTTTGCTTAAGATAGCACAAATAATAATCTAAATTAATAATTTGGCATATAAATACCTTTCATCACATTAGTTAAAGAATTATTTATGACTTTTAGCTTTTGTCCTTTAGAATGAAAAAATTTGATAGTTCTAGTAGAATTTGGATTAGGCCCACATTTTAGTGGTATTTGGATCAAATAAACAAAAGGTCTACCTATAAGATTGCTTAGATAGTTATGTTTGTGGGGCATTTTACTTATATTCAATCTACGATGTGAAATTCTCCCACTGCACATTATTTTGTCACAACTTGTGATTTGAGGCATGGATTGACGTAACATAAGGTAGAACATAAGTACATCAACTTTAGGATATAGATAGTGGAAAATTTTGAGTCAACATAAGCTAACCGTCTCTGGATAGGGTAGGAATAAACTATATTGTAGTCTTGAAGTACTAAACTTTGAGAGCTTGTGGTTGAAAATAATAAAAGGTTGTTTAAATTAGACAAAGTCTCATCATATCTCATCCTTAACCCTTTGGTGCCAAGGAGGTCCAAATAGGGTCTCTAGGCACTATTTTGGGAGAATATATGTGAATCCAACCACTTGTAGACTTTGTCTATTTCAAAGCAGAGGTGCGCCTTGAAATTGGGATCACATGCAACTTTCAAAATGCCAAATTTGACCACTATAACCCCCACAAAAGTGATTTCTATGAATTAGTATCGAAGTGATATGTATCCAATGCGTACCTGATGTTTTGCATAATCTATGACAATCATAGAATCTCCTAGGTCTCCTCTGTCATGCTTGGCACTAAAGGGTTAATTTTTATTTGAAGTAGTTTAAGTGAAACATAGTTGCGTCCTTTAGAAATTAAGTAATTATGTTTTGCTCATGAACTAGTCTATAATGACAATAGCTATGCAAATTAAACTATGGATATTTTCAAAAATCTAATTACTAACTCTAAATCCAATTCTAACTCTAATTGGAGGATAGATGTTGTTGTGACTCCTAAAGACGCGTAGGTCTTGAAAATGTCAATTTAAAATAGTGGTTAAACCTATACACATACCTTGGTGTAGAAGGCTAACATGCATATATAGAGCATAGAATAGGAGTTTACCCAAAGGAATTGAAGCAAAAAAATATGTGAGGATATAAAAACATTTTTTATTATGTGTCTTAAAAATTATGCCCAGAATACACAATCATAATAGCAAAGAAAGGGTCTCGGTAACCTTTGGAACCAAACACCTAAATGCTCCTTTGACTTTAGCAACACTCACACTCAAGGTACACACGACACACAAGTGAAGAGCAAAAAGGAAGAAGATGATTTTCACCTTCTCGTGCTTTACTTATAGTCGTTCAGATCTACTCAGAAGGTAGATCTGACCGGTCAATTTTTTATCCTATACACTTTTTACCAAGGCGGTCCAAGTTACCGACTCTCTATTGTAGTTCTACTACCGATGACTAATTTACCGGTAACTCTCTCTACCAACTTGACACCTAAGACTAAAAACACCAATCCGTCGTTAACATTACCCCCCCGAGCTTAAGGACACTTTTGTGGACTTGCTACAAGCGAGTAAAATCCGATGTCAACGAGGTCCTTGTTCGGTTGCGGTGGACTATCCCATGCATTAGGGACTGCCCCGGTAGTGGTGTATGGGTGGTCCTGGAAGCTGGAACTAGAGCCATCGGTTTCTATTTCCTGTCCTGCTGAGTGCACCTGGTGGGCCACCGCTCGAGGCGTTGTCTCAGTGCCCTCGGTAGGAGTCGGTAGGGCAACGGAGTTGGTGTCAACCGTAGAAGTTGGGAGCCCAACCTAGATTGCGGCTTCAATGTGGAGTCCCGCAAATCTGTTGTCAGTGAGACGAGTGGTGTCGAGTGTGGTGCTGGAGGGAGTTGGCGGTCGGAGGTGGATGGACTGAGATCAATCACCGCTCGGGTCAGGCGATTGGCTGCAGGCCTTGGTGTCGGGTTGTGTTGATTGGAAGACGCGGAGTAGCCGCTAACCTCCTCCTTCGTAGCGGGTTCAACGCTATTGTAGGGCTAGCAGCCCATCCAATTCGGATCATGTACTTGCTCGGCGTCGTTTTCCTCCTCATTGTTAGAACTCGGTTTTAAAACTATCGTGTCGGGGTGGGCTGCCTGCAGGTGTTGCAACTGCCGATTGCTCTCGGTAAGTTGGCGGGTGAGATCCTTGATGCCGTGCTTAAGCTGGTAGATGCGGAGGAGGCCATGGATGTGCGTCTCCTTCTATTGTTTAGTGTTTGTCAACGTGGTTGACAACTCGGTGACGCGGTTGTTGACGTAGTCGAGGGCAATCTGAATTTGTTGTTTCCGGTCGCGGCCCTTAGCAACTTGTTCCTTGTACTTCTGCACTCGCGCATTTTCCAACACCAAGGTTTGGTCAAGGGAATTGAGTGCCTCCTACTTGTCGAGGGCCTCTTTGAGGAGGCGGTTGAAGGTTAGGTCGTACCGTGCGACCTTGACCGTGCTGTTGCCCAATCGTTTGGTGAGGTCCGCGTGCTGCTGCCGCAACATAGTCATCTTCTGGACCAGGAGAAGTTGTTGTTCTAGTTGCTCCTCTTGTCTTCGGATGGTGCACTCTCGAAAAGTTGCGTCATGGGTGTGACGCTACATGTCCTCTCATAGCAATTGAGCGACGGACTACTTGTTCTACAGGCACATATGGAGGCCTTCATGCGATGCCAGGGCAAAACTCAACGCCTACTGTTGAACCATAAATTTAACCCAAGTAGATTTTACCCTAATTGGTGTTGGACTCGTTTGCTGGAGAAGTAGGGATATTATAGAGTTGAGGATGTCACTTAATTGGAAATTGAGAGCCAATGAGAATAATCTTCGGTGTTTTACAACACTTTTAGATACAATATTTCATAGTAATATGTCAATTCACTTTCCAAGTTCAAACCTACCAATAGTTGATATTCACAAATCTTCAAATCTAAGCTCACTAATTGCCTCAACAATTTCTCCTAATTGGTAATCCATTGCCGCAGCTAAGTCACGCGGCTCCTACTTTGGATCTCTTATCTTCAATTGTCTCTCGTACTACAAGTACCAATTGTTTCGTTCTTCCAATAACCTGCTTCCAATCGGAGTTCCACAATTCATCTTATTTAAAGTCTGAATCTCTTCTCTGATAGCCACAACACTTGCTGGCTTGCCCGGATTTATTAATTTTCTCCAATAGGATACACAAGATAGCTCTTACCTGAGCAAGGCTATTAACTTATCCAATAGTTGTTCATTGGTCAATGACTTCTGAGGCATAATAATCCAATTGGGATTATGTCACCAAAATCCATGTACTTAATATTATCACACTGTAATAACTCTAATTGTAATTTTCCCAATAGGCCTGGTTGTACTCCACCACTACTCACTGATTTTCTCAATTGGTTATAATCACCAACCCAACTATTCTCAACAGTATGAGTTACAATTGGTACACACTCCAATGAGTGTCAAAGTCATATACCACATCAAGTCATGACACCAACTCCACGGTTCACTAATTTTCTCCCCTATTGGCTTTTCTTCTAACTCTAAGTCACACGCTTCTCCCAACTCGGTAATTTCCACTATTTGCAATTTACACCATTTCTTTCGAGGCTTAGATTTTGTATCCTAACCAATTCTTTCACATCATCACAACTATCACAAACTTTCCAATAACTATCACACACACAATAATAACCAATAGAAAATTCACTCCAGGTCGTAGAAACTGCAGCACGCTCCACAATTCACAACACCAATAATTCCTAACTTCCAATTGGTAGCTAAATATTCTCAATCTCTTCTTATTAAATTCGTGCATGCATAAATCAGCCAAACACCATCAACCACACATCTATGTACAACAACTCTTAATCTTGATTTTCTCAACTCAGAGACTATGCTCAGTTTCACACACTAAATTCTCCAATTGGTGTGCACTCAAACTCACACCCTTAATACACACAGCCACACGGTTTTTATGATTTTTCCAAAGTAAGATTATTTAATATTATTTATATATAAGTAACTAGGTATTTTCCACAGCTTCCACAGTTTCAAACAAAGTCCCCAATCGGTTCCTTCACCAACTAAGTCTATTTCCTATCAGGTGTGTACTTTTATGAGTAACTCTTCATCTATCAATCAATAAGACTTAATCGCTACCTTAATGGACACCAACTAATTAATTAAAGCTATTTACACAAATAGTCCTACACCTATTGGTAACTACGCACTAATTAAAAAAAAATTACTAATTGGCTAAAACTTAATTATTTACACTACCACACCTGCCGAAGGTCGATAGTCTGGTAGGTGGCTTCGGTCGCCATGGCTTCAATATGCGTTATTAATGACCGTAAGGCCTCAACTTGGTGGACAACTAACTTGCCCACATCAAGAGTTCTAAAGGACCCGCGGAAGCATGGAAGAATTTGTGCGACATTTAGGAAACAGAAAGCTTATCCAACATCCTCTTCATTCACCGCAAGTTCTTCACAATCAAGATGCAAGAGGGAGATGATTTATTGAATCATGTCAACAAAGTGAAGGCACTTGCGGATGAACTCACTTGTTTGGATGTCCCGGTGAGAGATGAAGATGTGGTCATGACCTTGCTTGAAAGTTTGTCGCCTTCATCTGAACACTCGATCACTGCCTTGGAGACCTTGGCATTGAAAGAGCTCACCATGGAATTTGTGACGGCGTGGTTGATGCACGAAGTGTCTAAGTGCAAGGAGAAGGAGCCCAATGGCGACGATGCGGCCTTGGTGTCAAAACAAAATAAGTAGGGAGTCTTGTCTTCAACAAGTGGCGAGCCCGAGGTATGTTACAATTGTCGCAAACCGGGCCACATTGCACGAAATTGCTTCAAGCCAAAGAAATGGGAGCAGGACAACGCAAATCAAACAAAGGAGAAGGAGAACACCAATCATGCCAATGAGGATGATGACTACGCATTTGCAATTCAAGGTGGACCACATTTTAAGTCGATATGTAAGTGGATCATGGATTCAGAGGCCACAAAACACATGACACCTCATAAGGCGACATTTGACACGTATGAGGTAATTACTCCACGTAATGTGCATTTGGAGGATGTTAGTTTTGTGGAGGCCGTTGGCGTCAGATCTATTGATGTCAAAAGACTTGTGAGGGGTTTCTCTAAGAAATTTAGAATCAAGGACGTTCTCCATGTGCTCAAGTTGCAAGCAAACTTGCTCTAGGTGGACAAACTTGTGACAAGTGGAATGAAGGTGGAATTCAACGCGTATGGATGTGTGTTGAGGGCACCATACAAAGTTGTTCTTGTGGTAGCACCTCATGAAGGCAATTTGTATCAAACCACCTTCATGAAAGGTTTTGAGGCGGGTGTGGCCAACGCGGCACAATCATCAATAGAGAGCGGTGCATTGGAGCTTTGGCATCGTTGTCTTGGTCATTTGAACGTAAGGGATGTGCGTTTACATGAAAGCATGGTAAGTGGCATGACTCTTGACAAAGATGACTTATCAATTTCATTTTGTGAATGGTGTGTACAAGGCAAGTAATATAGGGCACCATTTCTGAAGGATAGAGCGACGCTCGCAACAAAGCCTTTGGAGATTGTGCATTCGGATGTGTGCGGCCCTATGAGGACAACTTCAATAGGTGGTGCAAGGTATTTTGTGACCTTCATTGATGACTTTTCGAGGAGGATGTGGGTGTACATCTTAAAGACAAAGGAGAATGCCTTGAGAAGTTCAAGGAGTTCAAGGCCCTTGCGGACAAGCAATCGGAACACAAGATCATTGTGTTTTGGTCGGACAATGGTGGAGAGTTCATATCCTAAGGCTTTCAAAGTTTCTTGAATAAGCATGGCATTGAGAGGCACAAGTCAACACCATATACGTTGGAGCAAAATGGATTCGCGGAGCGTGCAAATTGTACCATGGTGGAATTGGCGAGGGGCATGATCCATGCACAACGCCTAAAGCTTGAATTTTGGGCGGAAGCAGTGGCCAATGCAGTCTACATCCGCAATCGATGTCCAACAAGAGCTCTCCTTGCCATCACACCACAAGAAGCTTGAAGTGGCCGCAAGCCATGCATTGCGCATATGCGTGTGTTTGGATTCATTGCATATGCAATGGTGCCGGATACAAAGAGGGATAAGCTTGATGCAAAAGGTACAAAGTGTTTGTTTCTTGGCTATTATGTGTGCACTAAGGCATATCGGCTCATGTGCATTGAGACGAAGAAGATATTAAGAGTTGTGATGTAGTACTTGTTGAAGATACTACTAGTATTGGTGACGTTTTGGAGATGAGTCCAAGTGGGAGAAGCAAGATCCCTACCATGGTGGACAAATCTTCCAAACTACCACCCTTGAAGAATTCCGATGGTGATACCAAGAAATAAGAGGGATTGGATGCCAAAGAAGGAGGTCTAGCATCTTCATCAACACCTTCACTAAGCGATGAGGACTTGGAAAACTTACAAGAGCCGCCGTATTCAAGAAGAGAGCGTGGCCCGCTCGGTGAATGGTGGAAGAGCCACATTTGGCCTCAACATGGAAGAGAACGTGCCAATGTGGCATCATTGGAGGATCCTTTAAACATGAGTGAGGCTATGCAATGGGAGGATGGGAGCAAGTGGGAGTCGGCCATGCAAAAGGAGTACGACTCACTCATGGCAAATGGCACGTGGGAGTTGGCTTCTCTTCCAAAGGATGGCAACAACGTTGGATGCAAATGGATGTTTTGTACGAAAAAAATTGCATTGGATTGAGTGGTGCGCCACAAGGCAAGATTAGTTGGCAAAGGGTACTCTCAAATTGCGGGAGTAGACTTTCTTGAGACGTTTGCTCCCGTTGCCAAGTTCACTACCATTCGGTGCATTCTTGCACTTGGGGCCGCCTTGGACTTGGAGATCCACCAAATGGATGTGAAGACCGCATTTTTGAACGGTGAATTGATGGAGGACATTTACATAGACCAACCGTAAGGTTTTGAATAGGAAAACTTTGATTATCTTGCGTGCAAGTTCAAGAAGTCATTGTATGGACTCAAGCAATCACCAAGAGCATGGTACCAATGCATCGATGCTTTCTTCACCAAGGAAGGTTTTACAAGGAGCCAAACGAACCATTCCTTGTACATCAAACACACGGATGAGTACTTGTTGATAGTCCTCATCTATATGGATGACTTGATCATCTTGGCTAGCATTTTGGCTAAATTGGTGTAGCTCAAAATTAAGCTCAACTTGGAGTTTGAGATGAGCGATCTTGGTGAATTAAGGTATTGTCTTGGTATGGAATTTGTGAGAGACCACAAGGCCACACCATCACCATGAGCCAAAAGAAGTATGTTGAGGAGGTACTCAAGCGCTTCAACATAGAGGAGTGCAAGCCCATTGGTACCCCTCTTGATATGAATGTCAAGTTGTTGAAGCTTTCGAAGGAAGAGCCTAAGGCAATTCAATGTGAGATGGAAGGCGTGTCATACAAGTGTGGAGTTGAGTTGTTGATGTATGCCATGGTAGACACAAGACATGACCTTGCATTCACGGTTAGCATGGTGAGCTAATTCATGTCTAGGGCAGATCCGACACATTGAAGTGCCATGAAGCGCATCATGCGGTACTTGTAAGGTAGTATAGTCCACAATTTGTGCCTTGGTGGTAATGACATTGCTTTGAGGGGGTATTGCGATGCGGATTGGGTTGGATGCGAATAAGCGTTGTTTGACAACGAGGTATGTGTTCTTTGTTGAACTTGGTGCCATCTCATGTGTCGTAGTCTAGTGGTTTGTAATTCTCAAAGTTAACCAAACTTAATCTTATGCCCACCTAACCATATTGTTTCCAAGGATTATTATCGTGCGTCAAGCTCTTTGATTCTTAACAACACTTCACACTTAATACCTCAATACATTCCAGAGGATGGCTTCCGCGGTACATTAGTGATCGGTAACAAGTAACGACAAGTGTTTAGTTTAATCTTTGTTGAATATCAGAGTAGTTTTCCAGTAAGTTTTTACAATGCCCGGAAAGTCACTGCCCTCCGTTCTTGCAGTTGAGAGGCCACAATATCCATAATTTAATTCTACACTTTAAAAGAGTAAAAAAGGTTGTAGCTAGTTTACTGGTCTTCACAATCTACCGGAAACTAGTTCTGGTAAATCGGTCACGCAAGCTCGGGTTCCAACTACAACCACATCCAATGAATCAAGCAAAGAAGATATAAGAATCACAACCGTCTAATGCTAAGCAACTCACATAAGCAAGACAACCTTCCACTAGGATTGTCAGAACTCATCCACTGTAAAGGTAGAAAACCCGGAACACTCCGGGCTCAAGCTTAGCCGGGCTCTCTTTCGATGTACCAAGAGGGGAGATATCACCCCTCCTCCTCACAAATCTAAACACTTTCCACTTAATGGAGGCTATCATAAATAGCCGTGGGCTTTTCGGATCTCATCCGGTAAGCAATTCTTCCCGGTCTCACCGATCAAGGATTTGGAGTAGATCCCGGATTATACTCCACCTATCTAACTTGGATATCCTACACCCTCCGGAAGTCTCTACTCACATTCAATCACATAACACTCAACAAGCCACAACCTTGCACATCCTAGCAAAGACTCACTAGGAGGACTCAACCCTCTCTACCTCTACTCACACAAGTTAAACAAAAGACTTTAGACACAAGCAATGACAACAAGACACGAGTAAAGGAACAAGGAGAAGATTACTTAATACAAAAGCCCAAGGCTCCTTAAGTACACAAAAGCTATTAGCTACCCTCCAAAACTAGATCCCCAACAGGTGGAAATGGCATCTAGAGAGTGGACAAAAGTCAATAGCTATCCTCCAAAACTAGATCCAAAAAAGCACAAAATGGCATCTAGATCCTAAAAATCAATGGTAGCCTAGTCATCGGCGGATTACCCGTAGACCGATAAACTGGAAGAATCCGGGTCCGAGACCGTTAAAACATTCTTTAACAGAGGTAAGTAGCTGAAGAAATCACTCAAATGGTAGTGATCGGGTGCGCATGGGGCCCCATCGACATCACTACTCTCACCCTAGTGTTTAAATCTAACAACTTTAACAACATTCCATCAATCAATAGAATAAATCAACAACAACACATAACATATAACTAAGTCTCAACCGGAAGACCCATCTCGAAGAGTGGAATTATTTCCTGGTAGATCCATGGAAGGATTGACCGGAAGATTGAGTTTAATAACTCAACCACCTTCCTTAAAGTAATATCTTTTCACAATCCATTCCCACTTGTTCGGGTTAATCTTGGATTGCGTCCGTGTTACTGGTGGAGTCATGTTATCCGAGATGGACTTACATACTTCGGGATGTGCCTTGTGTTAACACAAATCACCTATCACAAATTCTGGTCCGGTCCGGAAAACACACAAGTATACCGGGCAAACGGTGTACTTTCTCCGGAACACTTTACTAGACTAACGTGGATGTAAGTATCGCACATATCTAGTAACACAACAAACAAAACAACATAAAAATTGACCACTTTGAAGAGGTGACTTGGGAAACAAGAAGTTGGAAGGGGGTTTCCCGGTTGACTAGGACGACCGGGAAAAAGATAAGAAAATTAGACAAGACCTAGAGATGAGGGGGGAGTAGAGAAAACATAAAGAATATTATTTTCACAAGGCCGGGACAATAGTAAACCAACGGTGGGATACTAGGATAGACTTGCAAGTGCAAGAAACCAAGATCTGGACATACAAGGTCTAGATAGAGTCTACCGGTAGACTTTTCTCTAGACCGGAGAGGAAGCAACCGGAGGTCACCTCGATAAAAATAAAAAAACTTAACAAACAAGAAAGTTTGCACAAATAAGAAGAACCCAATATTTGGCAAAAATCACCTTTTCTACAATTTCTTGTCACCTCCTTGATGCATCCGCAACCTCCTTCAAATCTTGGACTTATCTCTTGAATCTTCTCGCCGTGGCTGTGAATCTCCTTGCACCACCTCCACGCCTAAGAATCTCCACCACCGTTGTCAGAAAGCCTCCTCCACCACCGTTGTCAGAAGGCCTCCTCCACCACCAAATCCTAGGTGCCACCAACTCCTCTAAAACTCTAGCTTCCACGCACCTCCTTCACCACCTTCAAGATCCCCTTGAAAAGCCTCCTCCTCCACCTTGAAATCTTCTTGAACCACCTCCTTCTCTAACTTCTTCTTCTTCCATTTCTTCTTCTTCCACTTCAAAACTCTCAAGAAGAACCAAATCTCCTTGAAAACGAGAGATGGTAGAGAGAAACTAGAGAGGGAGAACGAGGGAAAAATTTGAGGGGGCGTGAAGAAATTAAAGAGGCAGGGAGAGAGGAGTGATGTGGAGAGGAGAAGTCTCGTCGACTGCTGCCCGGGTATCCAGCCCATACCCGGATTGATATCCGGGTATAGATTTTAATTTTAATTTTAAAATTTAATTTTTTTTTTAATACATTTTTTTTAATACTTTTAAATTTTTTAATTATTTTGTCTTTTTTCCTCTTATGAAATTAAGTGTCCATAAATGGAAACTTAAACTACTACAACAATAACGCAAAACCTAAACAACTACTACTGACACTACTAAGTACACACTATAAGAAACCCGTGATTTTTGTGACGTTAGCTGTGATCTAGTGTGTTTTTCAAAACATGTTTTTGCAAACGGGCCGTGCCTTGGGCTTTCGGATTCTGGTGGATGTTGCACCAAACATAAAAAATTGGCGGAAAAACGCAGAGATGTTAGCATAAACGTATTTGTTTTGCGGGACGTCCTAGTGAACATAGTCATGTTTTAGACAACGTCCTCAGAAAGGTGACAATGCCACGTCGGCAGGGGGGTTTCAGATTCACTGTGAGTAACTTCGAGATTGTTACTGCAACCTCCCGTAAAACACTGCTCAACGGTTAAAACACAATGGAGATGGGCTGACCCCTACAAAAATAAAAACGTGGATGTCGTTACTGACGTCACAAAAAACGTGGATGTCGTTACTGACGTCACAAAAAACGTGTTAGAGCCACGTAGGCAAGGTAGAAATTGGATTCTTTTTAAAATGTTTGTGCCACGTAGGTAAGGTTGAAATCAGCTGCCACGTAGGCAAAGAGGATGTTGGAACAGACGTCTGGATGGACGTCTACTGTGACATTTTAATGTTTATGCTAACACGAGGCTAACACCATGACAAATCCAATAATCCCATATGGATTGTCACCACTTGTGCATCCCATTGTATATATATGTAAGGCCTTCTCTCCTATCTCATCACACTTGAATCAAGATTGATTCACTTTCATCCATCTATTTGGATGAATTTGAATTACCCTTGAAACTTAAAGTGATACGGTACTTTTTGATGACATGGCGCTTCTTTTTGGTGACATGGCACTTGCTTTTGCTGACCTGGTGCTTACTTTTGGTGACCTCCATCTCAACGAACGTCACAGAAAACGTCATAACGAACGTCACAGAAAACGTCATAACGAACGTCACAGAAAACATCATAACGAACGTTACAGAAAACATACCGAGTTAGAAATGACGTCCCAATTTACACTATCCACAATTAATTATTGCATTAAACTATGCTGATTGGACATGCCACGTCATATTTTAAAAAGTGACACGTCATATTTTAAAGGTGCCACGTCATAAAATGGCGGGTCCACGCATGCAAGCCTAGTCACAATCGTATGCCACGTCATGCGCCACATCATAGGCCACATTACCAAGGGCCCGGATGAAAAATTTGGGGATGTGGCACTGCCCGTCCATGTGGCGATGACGTCGACGCGATGTGGCAGCCACATGGCAGATTTTTAACACCTTCAACCCCCAAGTTTTTGTGACGTTTTAAAAAACGTGGGCCTGTTTTTTGAGATTTTGGCATGTTTTTCGCATGTCAATTATAACGGATTTTTTTGGACGTCAACGTTGACGTGCCGGATGCTGCACAAAATGTAATTGCACGTTAGTTGCCCTGTCACAAAAAACACGGGTTTCTTATAGTGACACTATCTAGTTGATGAAGACTTTAACTAGTTAGTTTAGTCTTTAAATGGTGATTTCGACTTTCGTTCCAGAGATCCTTACCGGGCATTCTTTTTAGGTCTTTCCGGGCACAACTTTGGTAGTTTTAAGGCCCAATTTTATCACCACTTTAACAATAATTAACTAGTTAAGGATTCACCGACTTCACTAACTATTATACAACCTACTTCTACGTAATACTAACTACTTTCCGGTTATCTAAGACTAAAAAGCACAATTTAACTTATTTTTTTGGTAGGGCAACCAAGTTGGAGTTTCAAACTCCCACATCGTGCAATTGCAAGAGACAACCAACCATTGCCTTGTCCACGACGAAGGCGAAGTACATGGCAACTAGCCAAAGCACGAAAGAGGTCATTTGGCTTTGCAAGCTGTTGACGGATGTGGGGTTTATTCAAGAAGGAGCAACGACCATTACGTGTCACAACCAAAGGTGCATAGCCTTTGCAAAGAATCCCACACATCACTCACGCACAAAGCACATTGATGTGCAACATCACTTCATTCGTGAGAAGTTGGAGAGTGGCGAGATAAGCTTGACGTGTTGTCCAACAAAAGACATGGTGGCGGATGTGTTGATGAAAGGAGTTGCAAAAGAGCCGCATCAAAGGTTAGCAAAGGCAATGGAATTGCGAGAAGGTAACTATTTGCAAAGTGGGAGTGTTGGAGATTAGAGTTGCTCGTTGTTATTATGATATTGTAAATAGTTGAGGTAGATTTAGAACGAAAAGTAAAAGGGAGAAAATGGAGAGAGGTGAAACAAACTTAAAGTAGTCCATTATGTATTGACAAAAGTTGTTACCAATTGGTACTATAAGTTAAGGCCTTCGAAAAAAAGGCCATATCTCACTCCAAGCATTGTTTGTAATACCTTGTGTGTTTCATTTGCTTGTGCAATAATTTCTCTACTTCTTTTGAACCTCGATAGTATTGAATGAACGTGTGCTAGATTTAAAGACGGGCGTGTGGAATAGTGTTGCCGAGGCTCGAGCAATATGGCATGGGCATCCCAGAGTCTTGCACGGAACTGGTTCTAGGCTGGTTATGCACAAGACCTATGTCAATCCCACTTCACATCTTGCTTGAAACAGTTAGAGGCGGATGGAAGAGAGAGGGCAAAGAAAATCTGGAGCAGGCTTATCCGGTCAAAAATGGTATTGTATTGATTGCATTGTTTTCAGAGCGTGCTCAAGTGATTGTGTAGCCTGGTGTAGAATATAAACTAGGACCCTAATTTGTCTTTGTTCAAAGTCTCATTAATTTATTAATATTTCCTTCAGAATGTACGTAAGCAATGCTATTGTAAAATAATATTGTTTCAAATTGATCACTAGACTTATGGTCTTCATGGATGAGACCCTAAATTATTATCTTTTTTCAGAGTATATATGCTCAAGTTACTTAGAATTGTACGTGCATGCTCAAGCTATTGGTATCTATTTGGAAATTTACATGTGATGACTGCGGACTTGGTTCCAAGCAAATCTGTCGACTAACTAAACTCATGGTCTCTTGTATACATGGGATCGTAAGTTATCTATGTTTACTTGTATTTGGTGCTTTATTGGTAGGCTTTGATTTCCTCAAATAGGGTTGTCAATTCAAGCAAACCGGTTTTATGTACGCCTTTGTTTTAACATAAAACATCTGCTGAGGGTTTCTTTGAGTTTGAAAGTGCAGAATAAAAAGTAGCTAGTTCCTATTGTGCATCTAAATTCCATCTGAATCACTACATCAATTTCCAGCCAACCTCAAGACTCTCCCACAATTTACGTATGGAAAATCCCTCTACCTATACACGCACCGCTCTGGTTCGGACACACTTACACAAACCAAACTTTTTTTTTTAACCCCTACAGTCCCAAGGCATTTTTACACCAAAAACACTTCAAAACTGCTCGTTCTTGTGCAATGAGTAAGGAAGGAAACAAAGACTTTTATTTATTTATCTAACCGTAGGATCTCAATTAAGACTTATTAAGTAACATCCTTACAAAATTTCATAAACTCTGACCGCACGGATTGAAAGATTATAGTGTTTGAAGTAGAGAAATTGGTCCATTTTCTTCCCTGCCTTGAGTGGATCAGAAGACTTTGACTTCACTTGGTGTCAAGTTTTTGCACTACACAAGGTCTAAAGCCATTACCATCATCTTAATCATGATGTTATTTCCTTGTACACCAATTTTTAGAGGTAGAAAAGGGGTGTAGCATATTCAAAATAATTGTGCAAGGAGTGGAGGTTTGAAAATTGCCAATTCACGTTTTACTGTTTGGATTATCAATATAAAAACATATTTAGTACACAAAAGAATAATATTGTAGTAGAAAAAAAAAATTTACAAAATATTAATATCTCTAAGTTTTATATGGAAAAGAAGAAGTTTTTTGGTCCCTTGCCCGACAATGTGTGACAAATGTGTGCAATTGTTTGACTTGAATAAAATGCTATTTTTCACTAAAGACAAGAATTTTTTTTGACAATATGAAAGGAAATAATATTACTTGCTACTATTGAAAATCTCCCCATTTGAAATAAAAAACACTATAATTTTTTCATTAAATGTCAAATTTAGGGGGAAAAATGTACTCACACGAAGCTTTTAGTAATGTCCATCTACAATATAGATTTTAGAAAGGAATGTTATAAATAGACGCCAAAGGAGCCTGCCCAAATCTTCGAAGTCCCCCAAGGGAACTCTTGGGCCTGTAGGGGTTAACTTAATGGTTTGAACACGATGGATATCACCTAGGTATTACGTGAATATTGCCTAGATATTACAAGAGTTTGACCTTGACATAATATAAGTATCACCTTATACAAATATTTTATATTTTCCAAAGATTTGGACACCCTCCATTTTGAATTAATTATGTACAAACCCGACCAACACGTAGGGTAATGTGTCTTGTGAAGCTGAAAAGACTTGGTCAAATTCTCAACGATGGCTATACTGACAATCATACAAGCATACAAAAAGTTTTAGATTACTAAAGAATCCAGGATACTGCATTACAATTGGTTATAAATAAGGTTCGATAACCTAACACCACCACCAACCCCAAAGTCAACAGTCTTCATAGGCCAAAACCATAAGCCCATTTTCGAAATTTTAGGTGGGCCAAAACCCACCCCATTCCCGAAATTTGAGGAAAGTCAGTTATGATTGGATGTCAATTATAATTGGTTCAACGCTCTCAGTTTTTAGTCTCTTGCATAGTGGTCATTAGCACTACTTGCTATGGAAGTAGAGTTTTGTATGTCGAGAATGGGTCACAACTTACTATCCACTTTAAAAATTTGTAGCAATTTCAATATGAAGAAATACATGGTCACGACAATTGCAATATTCATGAAATCCTATTTTGAATTCCCAAAAAATTCTTACCATATACAAACGCTATAAATAGGTCAACAAGCTCAAGTTGGTGGTTATAGGTCATCCAACACTCACAAAAGTGAATTCATGAAGCAACTTTGGATCTCACTTTCTAACTTCGACACAGGCAATGACATCATAAACCTCAACTACAAATGTCAGTGGCTGATGAAAGTATCATGAGCATAGTGAAAACCATATAAAAAAGCATGGGATAAAAAGAGTTCTGCACAAATGTACTTCACACGGAAGTAGTCGAGTTATGGCCACGTCTACAGCTACAGATCCTTGATGCACCTTTTTTTTATTTAATGGCCATCGCCGCCTTCAGCGGCAGAAGACCGCCTTAAATGAATCAAACGGAGAAGAAAGGCAAGGCAGGAAGGAATTAGCCCAAGGAAAAAAGAAGATGATGATGATGATGATGATGATGATGATGATGTGTGTACCTAAAAATGCAGACCATTTACACTCAACCCCCACTAATAAGTCTTAGATACATGTAGACTTCCTTCATGTCGTCGGTGGTCCTGTAGCGATCGAGCCCTTTGGGACGGATGTACAGAACAACTGCAAACCGTAACACAAACACACGTTGGGTTGTTGCACAATGCGTTGCGAATGAATCAAAAGGAGAAAATAGAGCGAGCGAGCGAGAGAGGGAGGAGAACCGCTACTGTCATCGTCTTCTATCGAGCTTGGCTTTTATATGGATACATCGGTGGCGGTGGCTTGTAGTAACTCGAGTTCGGATGCAGCGGGGACGAAATGCTGCCGGATGGTGAGGTCTCGGGACTCTCGGAAATCTCGATCGGAGTCGGTAAGTGGCACAGAAAGCTGCCTTGGATGTGACCGTTGGGACCTCCGTTCGGGTCTGCAAAATTGAATAATTAAAATCAGTGAGCTATTAAATAGAAATGGTATCCCAGCTTACTGAATAAGCGGAGGAGAATCTATCTGAGAGTAAACTCACCGAAAAGCGTCTTTATTGATGGCCTCTTGGGCTTTCCTTTTTTCTTCAGCTCCGCTGTTAAAAAAGTACATAGATGAGCACGCATCCGAAAGAAAGCTTACAATAAAATAGACAGAGCTTCACGAATGCAGGCAACCTACAAAATTAGAACTCATGCCTGAGGTGACCCTTCGTAAAAATGAATATCCTTCGGAACTTACCAATTCCGGGGACATTGGCATCTTGGACGATTTCGAAATTCTTGTAGGTGTAGCCCACAAAGTTGACGTCCTTTGATGAGAGCATCTGCGTTCATAAAACCTGCTGTTGAGAACTAGCCATTCTATGGAAGTGTGAGATGGTCACTTTGACTACCTACAAATACCTGCGATCCTAAGATGAAACATTACTGACGATGGTCAAAAGGATAGCTGATTGCACTTGCAGCAAAGAAAGCTTATGGAATACTTAGAGGAAGTTGGTACCTTTCTCCATGGTCCGGATCTCGTGGATGAAGGTATTTGAGAATCGGTCTGCAAGTTGCAATGAGCATCGTCAAACTAGGATCTTAAGACTTGACACAAGACTTCGAAAAATAAATTATAATACGAGCAATACTACCACGTCAAACCATCAATCTTAATAAATTGCATGTTCAATTCTAGATTCAAGATCTGTCCAAATAAAAGCTAAATTCCAAATTACAAGAATAACAAAAAGTAGCATACACTGAGCCTCACGAAGATGACGATCAATTTGATAGTGAGACTTTCAACCAGATGAAAATGCAACTTGAAGAGACAATGGCGATATAGCACAAACTGAAGGTTAGGTAGAAACCTCTTCAAACTTCTCAAAATTCTGCGTATCAAGCTCATCCTTCACTTCAGGTTTAAAAGCTGCTTCCATTTCATAGAGCTTATCCCAAGGCAGTCTATGATTTTTGAACCATGGATGGTTCTGCAATGACCACAAAAGTGCTTAGTAAGACGCAAGACTAAACTTCTTGCTGACACAAGAGGTCACAAAAGGAAATGTTAAAGTTTTAACAAGGGATGACAGAACACCTGACAGCTATCACGGGAAAGCAAAAGAGAGGTAATAGACAAAATGCTAAGGTCTCTTAAAAAAAAAAATTGTTGAAAAGATTACGTAACCACAAAGCTAGCCTACCTTAATCTCCGCAACACCCCTTGTACCAAGGCGGTGCTCCACGTCACACAGCAATCTACTGATGATGTCTTTCGCCTCTGGCGTCAGCTTTGCTTCCTCTGGAAACTTCAAGTTATTTCTCCAGTTGACGATCTGCCCAAAATACAAGATTTAAGACTTTTAGGTTACATAATGAAATCAACGAATACCAGAATCATGATTGCTCACATTTTCAAATTTGTGGCCTTGGGACCTAATGTCATTTCTGAGAGCAAGACAGAGACGTGCCCATGCACTTTACACACCTTGCGGCAAGTTGTCATGGGTTCATCTGAGTAGAAAGGAGGGTAGCCAACCAGCATCTCGTACATGATTGCTCCTAGTGACCACCTGCAAGGAAAAATATGTTCAGCCGATATAAACAAAACAGCTACTCAACATATCACGCTCTCCAGAAATCTAGTGACATAAAAAATGCACAAAAAAACGCTTTTGTGATAAGAAAGATAAAATTTACACAACTACACCACAGGCCAAGAACATGAATAGACCGCATCCAAGCAAAAGACAATGTGATACATACCAGTCACACTCCAACCCATATCCCTTCTTCAGCAGTACTTCTGGAGCAATGTAGTCTGGTGTGCCAACTGTTGAGTACGCCTGAAGGAAAAACCTTGTGTTAGTACTTAAAACCTTAGACGATTAAAGAGGTGAAGTAACGTAGAATAACGAATCATGTACACACATATCCCCTTGAATGTAGGTACGAAAACGATGCATTGTCCACCACAAAAATTCAGAAATCGTGTTAAGGAAAATGGAGAGCAACCAAAGGGGAAGAAAAATACCAGCATTCGTCTATTTCTTTGCCAGTGAAGAAGCTGCTCCTGCTGTGTCCGCCTTGGTGCGGGAGATGCAGATCTGTGCTGTCTAGGGTCAGTGGGATCCCTCGCATTGTCCTGACCTGGCTCATACTCCTGCAATGCAGGCAAGTTGGTGCAGTCTAAAGGCTTGCAAAGACCAAAATCAGACAACTTCATGTGCCCATCTTTATCTAAGAGCAGGTTGTCCGGTTTGATATCCCTGGTATACAAACAGGACAAGATTAGAATCGAGAAAATAAAACTCGCTGTAGTTATTTCGATATCTTACTGCCGAACCGTGCAGATGAAAATAAGTGACTTACACAGTGATACTATACATTTCAGAGAACAGGTTGCATTTGAATACAGCATGATTTTACGACCTAGGAAGCGGAATTTAATGTAATCAAAATCAGAAATCGAACAACACTCAGAATTACCTGTGGATGTAGTTATGCTTGTGAATCGACTCGATAGCCAAAACACACTGACCAACATAGAATCTGGCTTCGTCTTCCGTCAAGGTGTCCTTGCGCATGAGGAGTGTCATCATGTCTCCTCCTGGTAAGTACTCCATGATCAAGTACAAATACTCCTCGTCTTGGAATGAACAATATAACTTCACAATGCAGTTACTGTCAACCTCTGCCAGTAAATTTCTTTCAGCCTTCACGTGCTCCACCTGTGGTTACAGCAGGGAATTTTATACATTGTACATCAGGATGAAAGAGTGAAATTGCTAATTCACGTGCTACAGTAAGCATTGCATGAAGGATGTGGCTACAGGTTGACAGACAAGTCTTCAGCATTTCAGCTTTTACTCATGTCAGATACAAGGGAAGATACCGTTCAACTGTCAATTTACAGATGTACACATAACGTACCTGGCCCCTGCGAAGCATCTCAGACTTCTTCAGCTTCTTCATGGCATACACTGTTGTGCTGGATTTCTCTCTGCATAACCTCACCTGCGTATGCATGATAAACCTAGATTAGCTCGCCACGAAATAATATTGTCTCTGCAGAAATGACAGTACGTACGATACGGGAGGTGATGCAGCCCTTGGAGGGACAGAACAGTAGGCACTGCCTTGGGGAACATCTCCACAAACAAGAAGAGAATGGGCTGAGGATTCACAACATAAGAAACATACCTCGCCAAATGCACCGCGTCCAATAATGGTTAGTAGCTCAAAATCCTCCACTCCCATTTTGTGGCGCTGCAGGCGCATGTACTCCGTTTCTTTCCTCTCCAGGTCCTTCAAGAGATTATTCTGTTCCTCTTCCGTGACATCAGCGTCTGCCAACTTACGCTCCAATGACCACCGTCTAATAAAAGTCACCAATTAATTTGTCGTAAGCATACGCGTCTCTGAAGTCCAATGTTTGACACGTATAACCTAGGCCAAATACAGTTTCGTGCGCTTATTCCCTCTCAAAATGCACTTCAAATCAAAAATTCGAAACTGTAAGAGTTAACTATCATGGCTTGGACCACTTTGAAAAACGCTGTCATTACCGTAGTTTTCGTTCCTGCAAATTCTTCATTTGCGATTTGTAGTGATTCTCAATGTACTGCTTGGCAGCCGCCACTTTCTGTCGGGTGATACTCGAAGGCAACTCATCGCCAGCATCTGGCTCGGTTGCGACATTCTTCAGAAGGTCCTTGCCGCTGTCCGATCCCGTAGAGCCGTTCTTCTTGGACTCGTTACTCTTCAGCCTGTCGCCCCTGGGTTGGAACCGATTGAACCAACTCCTTGTTTGCTCCATCGCAGACCCACTTATGGCCCTATCTACTCCACACTATCCTTAAAATGATTAAACCACAAGATCATCTCTCTTTCCCAACCACCCTGTACTACAGTCCCCGCTCTACACCTCTACTTCTTCGCACCTAAGCAACCTCCAAGGCATTCAAAATGCCTAGTTCACTTCAACCTGATCATTGCAGTGACGAAAAACAGAAGCGAGGAGAGTTCAAGCTCGCACAATTCCACACTTGAGCTCCAAGTCAAGCCAGCAGAGTAAATTTACCATGCATGCACGACCTCAGGACACGCTTGTCGCCTTTTCCCGTTGCAGAAGCTAGAAGTGTCATGGTTCGCCTCCTCACACAACGACGACGACCACAGCATAAACTCATGCCACGCTTGAAGAACCGCGCCTCACATTACCACTTAGAATCCCAAACACCACTACATAAACGCAGTCCGCCACTATCAACCCTTGCTAAACATCAGCGAGCCGCATTAACACTCTCTCCGAGCCTTAATTCCACAAAAAAATCCACTCCTCAAAACGCCTGCTCATAATTTTATCGCCCCGCTCCGACTTCCACCGACGCTGAAGACGTAAGGGTGCACCACACGCACTCCAACGCTCCCGACGAGAACGACACTTCTGAATGCTCTTACCTCACCAGACACCTCTCTCCCAACGGTAAGCCTAGGCTAGGGTTCTATCATCCAAACAATGGCTACAGAACAGCAGCCAACAACGGATGATCCAACTCTTCCGCCGAAGTTCAACGGCCGCACTGATAATGTCAACTTCAACGTCGTCAACTCCCAAGCTCACGCTCCCCCTCACGCCTCACTAACTGTCGGTGATTATCTGCAACACAAAACAACAAGCCGCTAAGCGTTGGCACTTCCAATTCCTCTCGCCTCACGCCTTCAGCTCCTGCGACCGCGCGGAACAGAAATCTACTCGCGATGCACGAGGATCAAGGTCACAGCTCCAATTCTCTACCGGCTCTCGCCGTCAGCAGCCGCAACCGCAAGACGGAAAACCAACTCTAGAAGAGCTCCGCAGACACAAACCTGAACGCAGATGCAGCCACGCCTCCGCTCCCTTCCAATTTTCCCTGGTTCGCGCCTCCAGCTAAGACGAAAACCTAGCCGAACCGAGCTCCAGAGACGCAAATGCCACGATGCAGCCGCGCCCCCAATTCCTGCTGGTTCGCGCCGTAAGATAAGACGCAAAACCCACTCCCGCAGACGCAAATGACAACCTAGAGGAACGGCGATGCAACCGCAACTCCAATTCCATCAGCTAAGGCGAAAACCTAGCTCTGCAGAAACGCAAATGGCGCGATGCAGCAGAAGCGCGCTCCGTCCCTTCCAAATTCCGGCTCCAGCTGCAGACGAAAACCTACACCACGAGGGGAGCCCGCAACGGCGGCGTTCCGAGACTCGGGCGGCTTCACACGAAGCGCGGCGCGGCGACGGCGGGGTCCTTGAGGCGATTGGAGCGTGGCGGAGGTCGCTGCGAATTGCGGGCAGCCGTGCTCTGACGCTGCACTTGTTCCGCGCGCGCTTGCCGCGATCACGTCTCGCGATCTCTGCGTTGAAGAAAGGGTTGCAACTCGAGACTTCTTCCTCGTCTCTCTCTCTCGCTCGCTCGCTCGCTCGCTCCCTCGTCTCTCTCGCTCCACCGCTTCTCGTCGACGAACCCCGTCTTCTCGTCAACGAACCCCAACTTCTCGTCCCCTAGAAACCACCAACTCGTAGAGTTCAGGACCCGCGATGTACTCCTTGTGTAGATATCGTAAGATTTAGATGCCGTGTTGGTTTTGCGACTCCGTTCTCCTTTTTCGTCGTAACATACACAATTGTAAAGTTTTCCTGATTGTGGTAACACCGCGGTAGAGTTTAGGTTCTGGATCTAGCCCCTGAGAAGATTTCAGAAGCAGATTCCAGCGGTTTAACGGGCCGCCGTGGTTTTGGGACTCGGTTTTCGCCTCGGGTTCGTCCTATTGCGCCGTTTTTCGTCGGGGGTTGTGTTTCGTTTTCTCATGCGGCGACGAATCGTTGTTCCTGGTGACGGATTCTCCGTTGTTCTTGTCGGGTGGTGGAGTTTCCTCATGCACGTAAATCCGGCGGTCGCTCTTCCACTGGTAGAATTGACGATTCAAAATCTACAGTGGTAATAGATGATGTGGTTTTAAGGGGGAAGTGACGGCATTCGGTCGCGGGCCGCGTTCGATGGCGCATTTCGGTGCACCGACAGGTTCCCCGTCGGTTCCCACGCCGCGTTCTCTACAGGCTCACGCGGAAACCAGGGTTGGCCCCACTAAAATTGCCCAAACCTTGACCAATTTCATTAACTCATGGACTGAGCGGTTCGCTTTTTGTTGAGGTTTTTGAAGTAAGTACACCGTTTGGTTGAGGTTTTTGAAGTAGGCCGGTTCACCAAACTTTTTGGCGGCGTAAACTGGTTTAAGGCCCCTCCTATTTCAAATTTTGACTTACCACACGGTTTTTGGAATTTTGACTTACCACATGGTTTTTCGAATTTTGTCTCAGGATAAATTTGATTTTTTTGAATTTTGACGTGTAATAACAGTGATGAGATCCAGGGGGAAAGGAGTTCTGGTGGTTGGAGGGCTGCTTTTTGTACGGATGGATGCTATGAATAACTGAGTTATTTGATGGGGATGTGATGGACTGGAGAAAAAGTTTGAGTGATGATAGATGAGGACTGTGTGCACATGACATGGCAATATCATGTACCTGTGGTATTATTATTTATTGTTGCGGGGCAACTACATGGATTTTCTTCTGTAGTGTGACTCAAAGAAATAATGGATTGTAGCGAAGTCTCAGTCAAATTAATATTCTTTAAGAATTCTGGCATGCTGAATTTATTGTAAGTGTGATTCTAAGGTTTTTTTCTTTTTTCTTTTTTCTTTTTTCTTTTAAGGTGAGGAATTGCAACTTGATGAATTGCTACTTTAGTACTTTAAGATTTGTGACTCTTTCACGCGATAAGAGAAACTATGTAAACCTCACTTTCTAGGGAAAAGGAAAGAATACACATAATTAATTTTTAAGACATAGTGAGCATGGTTGCAGGGGAAATTGGAAAGTAGGAAAAAGAATTGAAAGAGGATGTTTCACATGAAAGATAGCAGTAGTACCAGACTTGAAACTGACATGTACAATCTTTGGAACTGGAAAATCATTTCATTGCAAATGATATTTCGTGGATTGCAAGTACTACACAAGCCAGAGGGGCACTACTTGGGAATGAAGGGGGCCAGAGTTTATGAGTCAACAACACCCGTCCTGTTGCAGGTCAATCCCATAATAATAATGGCTCGACTACAAAGGCAAAGGATGGCTCCCTTGTAGGCCAAAAAAACAAAATAAGGCTAACCAACAAATTCACCCTATAACCCTTTAACCATAAAGGGACCAAACGTCCCCCCGAGGTCATTTTGGATTTTGGGCATGTACCTACAATTCGAAAAAAAATCCTTTTTGATTGAATTTTTTATTTTCAAGATAGGATCTGATAAAAGCTTCGTGGAAATTTTTATTTTTATTTTTATGTTTTTGGATTTGTGGTTTGAAAGTTAGTACCACTTAAGCCAAAAGTGGGGACTCCGGGCACCTCCAAAAATTTTGACAAAAGTTCTATTGACATTGAGATTTTTCACACATATAACGAATATTTCCTTTTTTGGAATTTCTTTTAAAAAAATCTTGTCTTTAGTGTAAAAAGGCATTTTATTCCAAGTCAAACATTTTCACACATTGTCGGGCAACGGGGGAAAAAAAATTCATCTTTTCTACATAAAACCTAGAGATCTTCATATTTTTCACTTTTTATTTTTTCAACAACAGTATGTGGTGAAAACCTTTTTATTGACCGTTTGGATTATCATTTGAATACATACGTAGTTCAAAAAAAAATAAAACGTGAAATGACAATTTTTGAACCTCCACTCCTTGCACACTTGTTTTGAATATGCTACCCCCCTTTTTTACCTCTAAAAATTGGTGTGTCGGGTAACAACATCATGCTTAAGACAATGGTAAAAGATTTAGACCTTGTACAATGCAAAAATTTGATACAAAGTGAAGTCAAAGTCAGCTGATCTACTCAACGCAGGGAAGAAAATGAACCATTGTTTTGACTTTATACACTAAAATCTATCAATCCGTGCGGTGGATTGAAACCAAAATTTGATTGCATGTTTATATAGAAGTCTATTTTAAGATCTTACGGTTGAAAATCCAAAATTCACTTTAAAATGTGATTTTCATGTCTCTTTTTGGCAGTGGCAGTTTTGGACTGGTTTTAGAGCGAAAGTGGTCGTGGTCCTTTAGGAGTTAAGGACTAACGACCATAAATGGGTCGTTTTGGCGCAATACATGCCACCTTGAAGAAAAAAATACACTTAGAAGTGGAGGAAGACGGTTATCTGTTGAGACCATCGTGACGACAATCGATGCAAGCATCAATAAGTTATAGTGATTTCCATGCAATGGAATTGTAGTTTTTTTGTGCAGAAATGTACCGAGTGCGTACATGTCATTCTCCATGATCTAGACGATTGTAGATTCTCTCTTACCTAAATACCTCATCGGCCTTATAGGGTTAAGGACAAGAGGCCTATAGGTGGTTATTTTTGGACTAATCTGCAAATTGGTGGACGGATATTTCATCTTTGATAGACCAAAGCCTAATTTAAGTTCTTTGGATCCATGCGCTTCCAATGAATGTGATGAGAATGTGTGCTGGAGTCTTAGGGGCAAACTACAGTGATGTTTGTAGTGACCAATTGATATGAAATGTACCCACTTTGTAGATGATGTAGTGACCAATTGGGGTGAAATGTACCTACTTGTGGCATATTTGATTCGTGATCGCAGGTGTCGTCCTTATATGGTTAAGCAAAGTGCAAATATGGAGAGAACAAATAATAATACATTTATTTTTCAGTGATAGCAAATAGGATTACAATCTCAATCCAGGTGATTTCATATTTTTTCAATAAAACGTAAATTAGTTATGCATTCTCAAAGTGTATTGCCATGTTTAACCGGTGGCCACCAACAAGTACTCTCCATAAGCATTGACCAAATGTGAGAGATCTTGACCAATAGCCCGAGTAAATGGGTGATAATGGGATGAAAACGGGTTGGATATACCCCAATTTTACAAGTGTCGAATATGGATTTTGGTTGGTTACCATGGGGGGTTACCTTAACCCTTCTGTGGGCACAAGCAATTTCTTTGCTTCTTGTAAAAGTCTGCACCTTCCTAAGAAAAAATGCCATCAGCTATGATTGCCATGCAAGAAACCAAATCGAACACAATTAAATGAACCAAATACCTACATAAAGTCTTTCCCAAGAATTCAACTTTCCACAATATACAACACAATGGAAACAAAACAAAAAAAAGACAATAAAACCACACGCCTACAAGAAGAGAACTCGTGACACCTCTCAACTTCACCCCCTCGGCTTCACACTACAAAGACTCAAACTCCACAGATTGTACTGATTTTAATGTTCTTTCAAAAACTCCAAAATTCAACAGTGTTTTCATTTATTTGGCACCACTTTCTTAGTCTAAGCCAATCACACGTGCTCCCTCCCATTTCCTCCACTAGTCTCTCTTCCCTCCATGTTTTTAGTGCCTATTAAATAAAAGTTCCTTAACCCCTAAAGTTCCTTGACATTTTCTGTCCAAAACTAGTCCAAAACTGCCATAGTCAAACATGGCCGCAATAATCACAACTTTTAGAAGAATTTTCTACTTTTAACCGTAAGATCTAAAACTAGACTCATGTATAATAATCTTGTAAAATTTAAGTTGCAATCCACCGCACGGATGTGAAGATTATAGTGTTTGAAGTGCACGAAGTAGTTTTTTTTCCCTCTTGCCCGGCAAAGTCAGCTCACTTTGACTAAGCATATCTCCTAGTTTTTAGAGTACATTGTGTTGGAAATCATAACCAGTACAAAGAATATGATGTTAGCTAAGTGTGTGCAAAATTTGAGGTCATTTCGAGTGGTACATCATGCTCAAATAAATACTTTAGTGAAAGGGGGTATAAAACAATGCAAATGACTACAAATGAAGTGAGAAATTATTTGCTAAATATGAATTTACAAATTTAGAAATCCATACGGTTGAAATGTGGAATTTATTTTTTTACTTATTTTAGAGATTTTTTTTTCTTCTGAAACGGGTGAAATCTCTAATTTTAATGAATTTATTGAATTATTCAAATATTATAAGTGAGGGCAGGGCTTCAAAATGGGGACCCTTCAAGAAATGAAGGGCCACGTCATTCACCCACTCCCCTGTGCGGGACCCGCGCTGCTCCTCGGGGGTGGCCCACCACAGCAAGGGGGCGTTTTTTTTTTTTTTTTTTTTTTTTTTTTTTTTTTTTTTTTTTTTTTTTTTTTTTTTTTTTTTTTCCCACACGTGCCATCTCTTTCAGTACCCACAGCCCCTGCCATGCACCACTTTTTGCTATTTTTTAAAATTTTCTATTTATCCCTTTTCTTGGAATTTGTGGGGTCTTCCCTTCCACTATTCCTCCCCTTGATTTGGGTTGCCCCACCCTTTCTCCACCCTCTGTGCCCCTAATTACTGCCCCTCTTTCACACTTGCATTTCATTGGTTCCCAGTGGTGCCCACGCTGCCCATCCTCCCCATTTTTGACAATAGGTGGTACTAACTTTCAAACCGTAAATCCAAAAAAAAATTTAAAAATACCTCCACGATGCTCTTATCAGGGCCGATCTATAGTAAAAGTTTTTAAAAAAAAGGATTTTTTTTCGAATTTTAGGAACCTGCCCAAAATGTGAAATCCCCCCGAAGGAGACTCTAGTCCTTTAGGGGTTAAACTCAACCTCTTGACATAATTTGGTCTTTGATAAAGCTTGGCTCTTGGTCCACTCTTTATGTCCCGGCGCCTACGTAATAGCGCTACCTCAAATAGACTCTTTTCTTTCCGTTGGTCATCATGGCCGGTGCCATTCTTCTTCTCCTTCTTCTCTCTTCTGCTAGTAATTTTTACTGTATGTGAATCTTTGAGAGGAGAATTTATCACGTCAAAGCTAACAACCCAATATCATGGCAACCCAGGCAATGATACCATGGTCTTAAATTTGAAGCTCTGGTTGGACTGGAGTTATTCAAGTTTGGCATTATACCATTTTGCGTATTTATTAGAGTTTCCACTTATAATTAGTCTGCATCGCACAGCACAATGTAAAATTGGTATCATTTTTTAATGCAAATTCAAATGATGGTTCTTCAGGAGCTTGTCACTTGCTTTGGTTTGTTTGCCATAGGAAACTAGCAGTTTAGATGCCATGTGATGAAGTTTGCATAATTCTCGTGTCGGGAGGTATGGAACTGGTTTTTGCTGATGATGTTATGGTAGCTCAGTGGCATGAATTAAAGTGCAATCTGGTTAGAAGCCTTTACTCCTTGTTTTGTGGCCATGTACTTTCTCATCAACCATAAGTTCAACACGATTTAAGGTAAACCCCCATAACCGTCAAGTTAAGCAGTTTGCATATGGGGAGAGCCTAGATAATAATTAAATTATTTTTCATTGATAGCCAATAGAATTGCAATTTCAACCCAAGTGATTTCATATTTTTCCAATGTGATATAAATTAGTTATGAATCTCCAAAGTCACATGGAAGAAAGTTGGATCATGGTCAGTAGGTAGGGCCATGACCCTCCCACAAATGGCCTACAACCACCAACAAAAAAAGTGGAAACCGGATATTATTCACCCTAAAACTAAATTCGGAAAATCCTAGTTCACTCTATATTACATGCACTCTTACGCATTCACTAATTTTAACAACAACCCATGCCCATTCATGCCATAATGCAAAACCGCCAATAATATTCACCCTTTTATTCATTTACCCCTAGAACCACCAACTTTGAAACCAACTTCCGCTACCTATGTCTTTTGCTACGAGCGCTAAATTAAGAAGTTGGTTACATGTGCAATTATTGGCGGTTTCTAGTGAAAAACTAGCTGTCAGTTGTAGAATATTGTCGGTTTTAGACGTGACTACCTCAATCAAAATTAGGCATGCTTGCACTTTTTCTTACTACTTGTACACAAGAGCATGAATTTCTTTAGGTCAAAAAATGAGCCTATTAAGCAAATTTTGTAACTTACTAACCTTGAAAGATAACCAAGTTATGTTTCACCTAAACCACTCCAAAACTGCCTCATGAGATGTTATGAGGCTGATTTAATCCATGTTTTACTATTTTCAACCATAGGATCTTGAAATTTAGTACCCCAAGAAGATACATAAGCTTTGACGAGGTAGATTGAAAGATACATGCAATTGAAGAGTGCGATATAGTTTTCTCATACCTTGTCCGGAGAGGGTCAACATACTTTGACTCAAAATAATGGCATAAATTTCCACTTCACATCGTATAAATTTATGGAACTATGTTTTACATTGTGTTAAGGTCATTGCACAACAAAAACCACAAGTAATGGAGGGATTTAGGATAAGGAAAGTAAATTCCCACAATGTTCATGGATATAGAATGTGGCCATTTCTTTAATATAGCATTTTCATTTTTTAAATTAGAAAAAACTAGTAGTTGGATTTAAAATTCAAAAGGAAGTTGAAATCATTGTGCCCTTTTCTATTAGAGGATTAAATGAAATTGTAAAATTGTATATCATTTCTATGCATTAAGATTAATAACATTGTTGGGGTCAATGTTATTTCTCTAGACTTTGTCTCTAAGGCAATTAGTGTAGGGAAGCACTGACTGTAGAAAAGTGTTTACCCTTGAGAGGGGAGAGTTGTTCTATTGCACTAGCCTATGTCCCGTGGCTAGTTGCTTTGTGAAGAGAATGAACAAACACTAAATTCACGGCGGTCTCCTTTGGAGACGGCTCTTCTTCTTCTTCTTCTTCTTCTTCTTCTTCTTCTTCTTCTTCTTCTTCTTCTTCTTCTTCTTCTTCTTCTTCTTCTTCTTCTTCTTCTTCTTCTTCTTCTTCTTCTTCTTCTTCTTCTTCTTCTTCTTCTTCTTCTTCTTCTTCTTCTTCTTCTTCTTCTTCTTCTTCTTCTTCTTCTTCTTCTTCTTCTTCTTCTTCTTCTTCTTCTTCTTCTTCTTCTTCTTCTTCTTCTTCTTCTTCTTCTTCTTCTTCTTTTCTTCTTCTTCTTCTCTCTTCTTCTTCTTCTTCTTCTTCTTCTTCTTCTTCTTCTTCTTCTTCTTCTTCTTCTTCTTCTTCTTCTTCTTCTTCTTCTTCTTCTTCTTCTTCTTCTTCTTCTTCTTTCTTCTTCTTCTTCTTCTTCTTCTTCTTCTTCTTCTTCTTCTTCTTCTTCTTCTTCTTCTTCTTCTTCTTCTTCTTCTTCTTCTTCTTCTTCTTCTTCTTCTTCTCTTCTTCTTCTTTCTCTTCT